>PVIW01009510.1:0-51440 GCA_004026585.1 Noctilio leporinus
TTCTGTGAAGTCTGTCATTGGTATTTTAATTGGGATTGCATTGAATATGTAGATTGCTTTGGGTAGTATGGACATTTTAATGATGTTAATTCTTCCCATCCACGAACATGGTATATGCTTCCATTTATTTGTGTCTTCCTTGATTTCTTTCTTCATTGTTCTGTAGTTTTCTGAGTACAGGTCTTTGACCTCCTTAGTTTTCTATCTTTTTTTTGTGTGTGTGTGCATTTTTTTTCTTGGATGCAAGTCATAGTCAATTTTGCCTTGTTGGGCACTGAATATCATTTTTTCTTTTAATAATCTTGCACTTTGTTTTGGGAACAGTTATTTGGAAACATAATCCTTTCAGACCTTGAAGTTAATTAGTTTATGGATAATATTTGTCCACCCCAGATGCAAAACACACCTGATGCTCTACCCAGTGCCCCATAAATTATGAGGTTTACAGTCTGGCTAGTGGAAACAGGAACCGTTTCTGGCAATTTATAAGCTCTGAGTCCTTTTTTTCAGGGAGTTCTTTCTCAGATCTTGGGTAGTGTCCTAGAATGTATGTACTGACCATGGCTCAACTGAGTAATTGAAGGGAGCTTCTGCAGTCTTTGAAGTTCTCTTTCTGTGCAGCTCTACTCTCTCTACTCTGTGCTTTGTGCACTCTATCCATCTTGGTCTCTCTGGATCTTCATTTGTTTCCTAATGACTAGTCCTGGTCAGCTGGGATTCTCTTCTTCCTTCCGTAACTTGGGAATTCCATCAAGGCTGTAAGTTGAAGCAACAGCAACAGCAACAGTAGGGCTGCCTTGTTTATTTCCCAGCTGTCAGAGGCCACTGTTTGTTTGTTTTCATTTAGTAGATTGAGGTAGGAAAGTGATTATAGTCCCTGTTATTTAAAATTGGATGTCCTCCAATGAATTAATTCTAATTTTACAATGAATAGATGGATACATTGGTATGACAATACTTCTGGTGGTAGCATTAATTGTACACATTTTGGGAACAGAATCTGTGTTATGCATCCAAATTCTATAAAAATGTGTTATATTACAACCCAGAAATTCTACTGATAAGTATTTAAGCTATTAATAGGTTTCTTTAAAAAACTAATTTTACTAATATGCTAATATGCAGAAAAGTCTTTACATTTTTTTATTGATGAGAGGGAGAGAGAGGGAGGGAGGAAGGGTGGGGATGAGAGAGAGAGAGAAAGATAAAGAAACATCAATTTGTTGTTCCACTTATTTATGATACATTGGTTGATTCTTGTATGTTCCCTGACTGGGTATCAGGCCTGTAACCTTTGCATATTGGGATGACACCCTGAGCAACTACTCTACCTGACCAGGGCTACAAATATGAAAAAGTCTATATTCGATACAAGTGATGAGTAATTTTTAGGGCCAGGTGTAAAATAAATATGTGGGGCTCTACAAAAGTTATTAAATATTCAAGCTCAAGAAGAGGGCATTAAACCAAGTGCAGGATGCATCTAAGCACAACTCCATGGATCATATATTTATGAAGCCAGCTATGACTTATACATGTAATATTAATGAGTTTTACTACAAATAGTAAATAAAAACAAAAGAATATCCTGAACATTTGATCTTAGTATATTATAGAATATCTATCAAATACAATATTATGCAATTATTAAAACATATTAGAAGTTTCTTTACATACAACTACAACAGTTAACTTTTATAAGATGGTATGTTGCATAATGCCTAGTTGTCTTATATAATTAGTGTAAAGGCTATGTATGAGAATGTTGATAGATGAAGATGGAAAGACTGTAAAGAGTCCTATCTGTCCTGGATTAAATAAAATGGTAAAACTTAATTTTGTTAGCAATGAAAAACTATACATGTTTTAAAGCAGTAGGATCATGTGATTAAATCTGAATTTTAGATTTTGATTAATTCTGATAAATGATCCAAGATTTTCTACTAATACTATTCGTAAATAAAGAGGACCCATGTACTGAAATAATTTTTCCATTTATATTATCTGATCCTTCTTTCTCATTTTTCTTTGCAATGTTCATGGACTCAATTTCCCCTTAAGTTTTGCACATGCTTTTTTTTTTTTTTTTAGATTAGTTGGAAAATAGGAATACATTCTTTCCCAAGATAGATTCTCCTCTAAAGTTCCAAAGTTGTCTTTGAACTTTCCTATTCCTGGAAACTTGGAATGAACTTAATTGAAGTTTGTTAAAATATTATACTTTTCTTTCTTTCTTTTTTTTTTTTTTTTTAGTGTGCTCGGTATGATAATGCCTTCATTGCAGAGATCCTGATTGATAAAGGGGTGAATGTCAACCACCAGGATGAAGACTTTTGGACACCAATGCATATTGCCTGTGCATGTGATAATCCTGATATTGTCCTGCTCCTTGTACTAGTAAGTAAAACCATTAAGATTATAACTATATGAAGATTTGATGGCATATAAAAGGCTACCTATTAATCTAGTAATATGTAATTCTTTGGTAGAGAAAAAATTCTTTGGTAGAGAAAAAATTACAAGGTAATTAGAAACTTAAGTTTCTGGGTTATGTAATTTATAAAACAACTTGTGTAGATATGCCAGGCTCTATTCCTTTTACTCTTTCTTGGTTATTATATACCTTAATACTTTACAAGTCAGTCCTTGCTAAAAGGGTTTGGAATTTGTTTTTTGTTGTTTTTTTTTTTCAATTCATTCTCCTAATTTTTAGTCAACAAGGCATACAATAATAAAGCGATATGGCTTGTATTTTAAAATATTTTGCATATTTATTTTTAGCAAGAGGATAAAGGAGGGAGAAAAAAGAGGGAAAGAAACATTCAGGGTGTGGTTACCTTTAGCATGCCCCCAACTGGGGATCTGGCCTGCAACCTAGGTGTCTGTCCAGACTGGGAACTGAACCAGCAACCCTTTGGTTCTCAGGTTGGCACTTAATCTCCTGAGCCACACCACCCAGTGCTGGTTTGTATTGAATGTTGTTCTTTTGTTTATATCTAGTAAAAAAGTGACTACATTTACTTGTATCAAAATGAAAATTCTAAGGCCCTGGCTGGTGGCACAGTGGATAAGGCACTGGCCTGAGAACCCAAAGGTTGCTGGTTCAATTCCCCAGCCAGGGCACATAATGAGGTCTCTAGCCAAGTCTGTAGCTGGAGGCAGGTGAAAAAGGCAACCACACATTGATGTCTCTCTCCCTCTCTGCCTCTCTCTCTTTCCCTCTCTCTAAAAATAATAACATCTTTTTTTAAAAAAGAGAATTTTAAGTATAAAAATCATTGGAGTTATTTGTTGCTTTCAATTATCATTTAGATCCTGATATTGATCTTCATGAAACATTAATACTTTTGTTGAAAAACAATGTCAGCACTTTATAGATACTCAATGCATACTTGTTGGATTTAAAAATAAACAAATGAGTGAAAGAATGGCAGGACTATTTTTGGAAGTCAGCCTGAATTTAATTTTGCCATTATTAACTCATATCTAAAAAAACTGTTTTATAGACACATTCATCTTTTTATGTGTTTGAGAATTCCTTATTCTACTCACATTGAACATATATTTAGAAGTGTTTGCTTCAGCATACAAATGGTCTCAGTGTCTGAACATGTTGTTCTTCTTTATCAGGAAGAAACTGGTTTTATTTCATGTGTAAACAAGGATTTAAATCTAAAATTGTCAGATTATTCACACTTTTATGGTTTTGCAATACCATTTCTCACATCTTGAAATAATCCAACCTAATATACAAAGTTATATGTTTTCTAGTTACTGTTATTCAGTGAACTTCATATGCTGATCACTCTGTTCATTAACTACTATTTTTTTTATTGTTGTTGTGTTACATCCATCAACTACTATTTATTGATCATCAATTATTTTTAACATAATCTCTTCTCTCAAGTAAATTATAGTTTATTTATTCAGCAAATATTGATTGATTGACTACTATGTTCTAGGTGCTACACAGTGAACAAAAAAAAAAAAAAAAACATTTTACATTACAGAGTGATGGCAAAAACAAACAAAAGTAAACACTGTAAGTGTACCATCAAGAAATTTGATTAATGGATTAAGCAAGTCTGAGTAGCCTCATTACCACTATGTTTTAGCCATTCCATCATACATCTATAAAAATAATGTACTTTCAAATAAATTTTGATGAAATATGTTGTAATAGAAATTGTAATTAATATAGAAATATGTTCTTGTTAACAACCTCAAAATTGAGATTTATGTTACTTAAATGCCATTGTACATTTAGTCTTCCATCCTCAATATTTTTTGTCATTTTCCAAAGCTTATTGATGAGTAAGAGAGACTGTGCTCATTCACTTAATCAATAAATATTTGAATGCCTTCTATTCTATGCTAAGAGTGTCAGCAGGGAACAAAGGAAGCAGAAATCCCTGCTTCTTGGAGCTTACATTCTACTGGTGAGAAATAGGAAAAAAAAAAAAAGATAAATGAATGAACATATAGTATGTCAACTAAAGAGAATTGTGGCAGGAGACAGGAAGAATGAAATAGAGAGTATTAAGAAATAGCTTGATAGAAAAGGTGACATCTGAGCCACAAGCCTTGTGGAAATGTGGATGCAACGGTACTGGGCAGAGGGAAAGGCAAGTGCAAAGCTGCATTCTAGCATCCATCTCATGCTTGAGGAACAGCAGGAGCGCAGTGCAGCTCAAGTGGAGTAGATGAAGTAAGCAAAAGTCATGAAGTCAGAGAGGCACTAGACCTATTTTAATCTGTTGCAAGGATGTTAGATCTCCTTTTACTGCAGACAATTAAGGAAACCATTGGAGGGTTTTGAGTGGATAAGTGACATGATCTGACCTATATTTTAAAAAGTGATTCTGGCTGCTCTATTGAATACAGACCAAGGGAAGGGAAAGAGGAGAATATGAACTCTTATAGGAAGCAATTGCCACTATCTAGATTAGATGGGGGAGGTAGTGAGAAGGGTCTGACATCTGGACACTTTGAAAATTAAATTTTCACTACTTGGTGTGGGACTGGATTTAGGCCTTAAAAGATATAACAGGAGTTAAGGTTAACTTCCATCTCTTTTGGTCTGAGAACTGGAGTGTTGAAATTTGGGCTTGCTAAATACAGAAGAATGTTAAAAATAGGGACATGGGTGTGGGGCTAAAAATGAATAGCAAATATATTTTAATACATTTTTCACATTCTTAAAAAAATCATTATCTTAAAACTTTAATTAAGTTGTAAGATAATTATTTATTGTAAGTTTTTGTTAAGCTGTATGTGAATGTTGCCATCATGTATAAGTGTATGTGTGTGTGTGTGTGTGTGTGTGTGTGTGTTTGTATGCTGAAAACCATATAGTAGTTACAGAGACAAGATTTGATCCCATAGAACCCAGCTTCAGAAGTTGAACCCCTGAACACTCTAATCTGCTATCATATTGCTTATAGAATTCATAAAGAGATAAAAGTCTTCAAAATAGACCAATAAGATCATGATTTTATTTTAGTATCATACATTTCCCTTAACACATCCTTCTAACTGAATTATTTAGAATTAGGGAGGAAAGTTAAGAAATATTATACACATACAGTTGATTGTCATTATTTTAGGTAGTTATACATGGTGAGACAAAAGTAGGCTTATAGTTATTCATATGAAAATAATATAAATTAATAAACATTTATACAATAATAAAATTTGTTTATATGTACTCACAACTGTAAAGTTACTTTTGTAGCACACTGTATTCTTTTGTTTTTCAAAAACATTTTATTCATGATTTTTAGAGAGAAGGGTAGGGAAGGAGAAAGAAAGGGAGATAAACATCAATGTATGGTGGCCTTTCACCTGCCTCCAGCTACAGACCTGGCTGGAGAACTGGCTTGCAACCTGGTTATGTGCCTTGACTAAGGAATTGAACCAGTAATTTTGGGGTTCACAGGCCAGCATCTATCCACTAAGCCACCAAGGCTTGCACCCTGTATTCTATAAAGTCACCAGAAATATTGAATTAGTGAATTCTGAATCATTGCTCCTAGGGGAAATAAAGTATTGGGTTCCTGTAAGCCTCTGGTCATAACACATTCTTCAACATATCTGTATAAACATTGTATTATGTGTGTTTCTATTTAAATATACCATATTTGATACATTATTGATTTATAAACATTAAACTCATGACAAATAACACTATAACTTATGCTTGAATAAAGTTTATCTTATATACATACTTTCTATGAATGCTTATCCCAGCCATCTTATACTCAGATTAGTAGGAAGCACCTTAGCATAATGCTTAGGAACCATTTTAAAAAGTGAAATCACCAGCAAAAAGCTCAAAGATGCAGAAAAATGTGGAATTAAATTGACTGCTATAAGGACCTTTCCTTACAATATGAGAGCAGAAATGAGAAGTCAGTATTGCCTTGTTGGGCCTTAGCTGCAAAACTGCATATGGAGTGACTAAAATACCACTCTGTGCAGGTGCACGATTGACCATGAAAATGGTTTCGATATTACAAATAAATTTAAGTAAGGAGGCAGATTCCCAAATGCTAAACCCAAGAACAATGAGGATCAATTGTATTTATTAATAAGTGAAAAAATTGATGCTTTTTAGAATTGTAAGTATTAATAAAAGTCATCTTCACCGAACTTTTCACCCCAAAGCAGCAAAATACACATTCTTTTCAAATGCACATGGAACATTCTCAAAGATGGACCACGTGGCAGGTCACAAGACAAGCCTCCACAAATACATGAAAATTGAAATCATATCAAGCATCTTCTCAGATCACAATGAAATCTAAGAAACTAGAAACTAACCTCAAGGGAAAAAACCAAAAACAATCTAACTTATAGAGACTGAATAACATGCTCTTAAGTAAGAAATGGGTTAACAATAAAATCAAAGATGAAATCAAAAAGTTTCTGGAAACAAATGGCAATGAATACACAACAGTCCAAAACCTATAGGACACAGCAAAGGCAGTCCTCAGAGGGAAATTTGTAGCAATACTGGCCTACCTAAAAAGGATAGAAGAAGCTTATACAAAGAACCTAACCATAAACCTGCAAGAACTAGAGAAGCAACAACAAACAAAGCCCAGAGCAAGTAGAAGGAAGGAAATCATCAAGATCAGAGCAGAATTAAATAACTTAGAGACTAAAAGTACACTTTGAAGAAACAATAAATCCAGGAGCAGGTTCATTGAAAACAAACAAACAAACAAACAAACAAAATTGACAAGACTTTAACCAGATTCATCAATAAAAAGAGAGAGAGGAGCCAAATTGAATCAGAAATGACAGAGGAGAAATTGCAACTGATACTTCAGAAATAAAAAGGATTGTAAGAAATTACTATAAACAACTGTATGACAAGAAATATGACAACGTGGATGAAATGGACACATTTCTGGAAATGTATAATCTACCAAAACTGAATCCAGAAGCAGAAATCTTAAATAGAACAATAATAACTAGTGAAACTTAAGAAATAAAAAAAAAATCTCTCAAAGCACAAGAGCCCTGGAAATTCACAGGTGAATTTTACCAAACATTTAGGGAAGAACTAACTCCTCTCCTTCTCAACCTATTCCAAAAAATCCATGAAGAGGAAATTTTCCCAAACTCTTTCTATGAGGCCAATATTATTCTAATCCCAAAACCAGGTCAAGACACAACAAAAAAAGAAAACTACAGGCCAATATCTCTGATGAAAGTACGTACTAAGATTCTCAACAAAATATTGGCCAACCAGATCCAGCAATATATTAAAAAGATCATAGACCATGATCAAGTGGGTTTCATCCCAGGGATGCAAGGATGATACAACATTTGCAAATCAATAAATGTAATACACGACATCAACAAAATGAAAGACAAAAACCATATAATAATATCAATAAATGCTGAAAAAGCATTTGATAAAATCCAGCAACCATTTATGATCAAAACACTCAGCAAAATGGGAATAGTGGGGGTGAGGCAGAGGCAAAGAAGGGGAGCAGCTTAGACAAGAACCTAGTATAAAGGAACCATGGACATGGACAACAGGTGGGATTGACTTTGGGGGGAAGGGGTGGGTGGGGAGGGGGACAGAGGGGAGCAAAAAAGGGATGCATGTAATACAACAACAATAAAATTAAAAAAAAAAAAAAGAAAGAAAGAAAGAAAATTAACAGACACACCTGAGGTTATGCAGCTAGCTAGCAAGGGGCAAAGCCAGAACTCAAACTGCTAAAAATATTATCCAAATTTCCCAACATTTCATAAATAAGAAATTTAAAAGAAATCACTGGGTTATCCCCTAAGTTTAGGAGAAAAAAATGAGACCAGCAGCCCACTTTGTGTGATACATTATTTTTAAATGTGTACAAAGTGATTAGTTCTGAAGATGTAGTTGAAAAGGGCTATGACATATAATTAGAAATTGTACAAAGTTTCCTGTAGACTGACCCATAATCACATTTAACTTTTAATTTTGACAAAATTTCAGTTAACAGTTGATTTATTATACAAAAATAATAAGATAACACGTAATCCTGAGAAAAGCTAACGCTCATAAATCTTCCTTTGGTAAAGAATTATGACCCTGGCTGGTATGGCTCAGTGGATTGAGCACCAGACTGCAAACCCAAATATCACTGGTTCGATTCCCAGCCAGGGCACATACCCGGGTTGCAAGCCAGGTCTTCAGCCAGGTCCCCAGCTGGAGGCAGGTGAAAGGCAACCGCAGTGATGTTTCTGTCCTTTTCCTCCTCCCTTCCCCTTTCTCTAAAAATAATGAATAAAATCTTTTTAAAAAGTGCAAGTATTGAAAGCTCCATAAGGGGGCAACCAGGGGCCATCACAAAGCTGAGTCATTTCCCTCCAACAACAACCAAAAAACCCCAAAAAACCTGATTCCTCTCTAATCTCAAAAATTTCTAGAGCCCCAGCTTAACTCCAAAAATAATATTCTAGAAATTGATTTTTTAAATTATTTCCAGGAACTCCAAGTTCCGTGAAATCTTCACAGTGACCCCCCAGAGCTAAATACCAAAATCAAGGCGGATAAGAATTAAAGTTAGAACTTGGGCAGGTTCCCTGCCCTCTATGGGTCTCCATTTAATTTTTGTAAACAGGGCTAATATCACACATACTGCTTACTACAGAAGGCAGGTGTGACTGTCTAATGTAATGCTATGCATACACATGTAAGATTTGATTTAAAACTAACTCAAATTGATTGTATCACTGCATGTTTGAATCCAAGATCCTCAAGACAACATACGCCTGGAAGCATAAAAGTGGAGATAATGTCCTGCAACATGAGGCCCCAGGACCATGATGTGCCGGGAAACTGAGGCCTGGAGAAACACACTTCCTCAACTACAACCTTCCCCTGGTGGGATCAGGAGCCACAGGGACATGGCTGCAGGACAAGCTCCAGCAGGGCTGGGATGACCCCCAGCGGGTCTCAAGGAACTTGGTAACCTGTGTCCACACCTAGTAACGACAAATACATCATAGATAAAAATGACATCTTTTAAAGTGCTGCTGATGCAATAAACTTTTTGAAGATAATTTTACAGGCTTTTATGGCACTGATATGCCAAGTGGGTCACCCAATGATGTATCTGCCTACTCTTCACTGTAAAGGCAGAAACTTTGTGTTGGTAACTCATTGCTGTCAGCTGATGTGAATGATTCAACCATGAGTACCTTGCTTTGTTTTGTTTATATTTAAGAACAACTAACTTTGTATTCCAAAAAAAAAAAAAAAAAAAATGGGAATAAAGGGAGCATACCTCAACATCATAAAGGTCATATATGAGAAACCTGAAGCCAACATCATACCCAATGGGCAAAAACTGAAAGCTTTCCCCCTAAGATCAGGAAAGAGACAAGGCTGTCCACTTTCTCCACTTCTGTTCATCTTCATTTCGGAAGATCTAGCTATAGCTATTAGAGAGAAAAAGGAATCAAAGGTATCCAAATTGGAAAGGAAGAAGTCAAACTGTCATTATTTGCAGATGACATGATAGTGCACATACAAACCCCAATAGAATCCACTAGAACTTACTCAATCTAATAAGCAAATTTAGCAAAATAGCTGGATATAAAGTCAATATTCAGAAATCAAAAGCATTTTTGTATACCAATAGTGAAACATCAAAAATAGAAGGTAGAAAACAAATCCCATTTACTGTAGCAACAAGAAAAATAAAGTATTTAGGAATAAACTTAAACAAGGAGGTAAAAACCTGTACTCAGAAAACTACAGAACATTGAAGAAAGAAATTTAGAAGATACAAATAAATGGAAGCATATACCATGATTATGGATGGGAAGACTTAGCATCATTAAAATGTCCATACTACCCCCAAAAAATCTATAGAATCAATGCAATCCCAATTAAAAATCCAAAGGCATATTTCACAGAGATAGGAAAAATACTTCAAAAATTTATATAGAGACAAAAACACACATGAGTAGCCACAGAATTCTTGAGAAAGAAGAACAAGGTAGGAGGAATCACAATACTGGACATCAAACTATACTACAAGTCTACTGTAATCAAAACCGTCTGATACTGGCATAAGAATAGACATATAGATCAATGGAACAGAATAGAGAGTCCAGAAATAAACCCAGGACTCTGTGGTCAATTAATATTTGATAAAGGGGGAAGGAACATAAAATGTAGTAAAAACAGTCTCTTCAACAAATGGTGTTGGGAGAACTAGACAGCAACATGCGAAAAAATAAAACTAGACCACCAACTTACACCATACACCAGAATCAACTCAAGATGGATAAAGGACTTAAACATAAGCAGTGCCACCATAAACATCCTGGAGGAAAATATAGGCAGTAAAATTTTAGATATCCTACACAGAGATATGTTTTCTGATACTTCTCCAAGGGCAAAGGAAATCAAAGAACGAATCAACAAATGGGACTATATCAAATTGAAAAGTTTCTGTTCAGCTAAAGAAAACACCAGTAAAATTCAAAGGGAACCAACTGTATGGGAAAACATAATTGCCAATGATACCTCAGACAAGGGTTTGATATCCAAAATATACAAAGAACTTATGTGACTCAACACCAGGGACACAGACAGCCTAATTAAAAAATGGGCAAAGGATCTGAACAGACAACTCACTGAGAAAGATATACAAAGGGCCCAGAGGCATATGAAAGAATGCTCAACATCACCAGCCATCAGAGAGATGCAAATTAAAATCACAATAAGATACCACCTCACACCTGTCAGATTGGCAATCATCAACAAATCAACAAACAATAAGTGTTGGCAAGAATGTGGGGATAAGGGAACCCTGGTGCACTCTTGGTGGAAATACAGACTGGTGCAGCCACTGAGGAAAACAGTATGGAATTTCCTTAGAAAAGTAAAAATGGAACTGCCTTCTAATCTAGCAATTCACTAGTAGGGTTATACCCGAAGCACCCTGATACACCAATTCATAAGAACCTGTATATCCCTATGTTCATAGCAGTGCTACTTAAAATAGCCAAGTGCTGGAAACAGCCTAAGTGCCCATCAGTGGATGAATGGATCAAGAAAACTTGGGTATGTTTACACAATGTAATACTACACAGCAGAAAGAAAGAAGGAATTCCTACCCTTTGCAACAACATGGATGGAACTGGGAGAGTATTATGCTTAGTTAAGTAAGCCAATCAGTGAAAGACAAATACCATATGATCTCACCCATTACAGGACAATAATGAACAAAAGAAACAAACAAGCCAAACAGAACCAAATACAGAAATACAATAAATAGACCTTCAGTGGACAGAGGGGAGAGGGAGAGAGAAGAAGGGAGGAGTAGGCAAAGGAGGGGAGCAGTTTAGTCAAAGAACTAGCATGGAGGAACCATGGACATGGACAACAAGTGGGAAATGACTTTGGGGGGCAATGGGTGGGTGGGGAGAGGGAGAGAAGGAAGGGACAATGGGATGGATGTAATACAACAACAATAAAATTAAATTAAAAAATAAACAAGTAAATAATGAGCAATGTTACTTTAGTTTTATTTTATAAAGCGGTGACAGGAAATAGTGAATTGCTGAATTAGTACTCTGAGATATTTTGAGGAGTCTTTTTAAAGTATTTTCACTCTTTATAATCAGAAGGTTTAGGAGGAAAGACTAACAAATGGGTAGCCATTTACTTAGTGATGCTCAGTAATGCCTTTATCATTGTTTCACATTAATAACAATGGAATGTTTGCTGGAAATTGCAGGGAATATTTTCTTGATCCTTTGCCATTTTTATGTTTGAACATCTTATGTTAGTAATTTCATGCCTGTTGGATGAAGTGTGTCATAGACTGTGTCTAATGGGCAATATGGAACTAGGTCATTTTAATGGGCCCTACAGGCAACTCCTGCAGTCCAACTATTTTGTCAGAACCAAATAGGAAATGATATTTCAAAAATATAGTTTAGTTTGTGTAGGAGGCTTAAATTGATAGATAAAAATTAAACCATTTTAAAACTTCACTCTGTTGCTTGGACTATTCCTGGATTAAATACTATTATAATGTTGTTTAGTTATGTATAACCCTTTCCATCACTTTGATTTGTTAAATATTAGGAGATAGGGTAGCCTGCTATATTTCAGGATGTTATCTCCCTCCTTAGAGAATGAGCTATAAATTTAAATGGTTCAAAGTAAGTTTGATTTTTCAATAAGAACTATGGCAGAAGAACTGAGCTTAAAGCCTCATTATTAACATTTTATATACATAACCACAAACAATATTAACTCTTTGTCAGAAGTTGAATTTGACTTCAACTTCACTGAGAAAATCTAAGTCTTCAGGCTTATTACCTTCAACTTTCTACTAACAAACTATTGACATTTTTCTGTTTATTCAATCTGTTTTATTCTTAAAGAGGTGTCATTCTCCTTCCAAAAGTAAATCCTCCTACATCCTCTTTTAGAGTCTACTAATTTCCAGCTAAGTATTTCTCTATCATCATTTTTTCATCTCTTATATTCATAGTAATTATATTAGCCCTTTTAAATGTGTAATTATATCCTGGTATCATTCATTAATTAAAAATAAGAAAAATACTGTTTTAAAAATCTGTCACCCTATTATCTTTTGTATTTTCATTGTCAAGTTTTTCCTGACCTTAATATATAATCTCCTGGCCATTCTTTCATTCAGGCAATCTGGTTTCTTTCCACTCAAACCCCTCAAAATGGCCCTTACCAAGAACATTGTTGATATATGAATGCATCTTTGTCATAAAGTCAATGGGCACATTACATCTTTATTCCTTATTTCATGTGGGCACATCACATTGTTTATTCTACTTCATGTATTTCCCTTGATCTAGAGGAAAATTGATCAAAGAAGAAAATTGGGCAAATTTCCAGTTTTTATTCAAGGTTATATTTTTTTTGGGTGAATGAGAGTCATAATTTGAAGGAAGCTCCTCTGGCTTCTAAGCCCTGTTGAGAGCTTCTTAGTTCTATTTTCTTTTTTTCAAATTTAAGTATAAGTAACAAATAAAATTGTATATATATATATATATATATATATATATATATACACACACATATATACACACATACATATTTAAATGTATAACATGATTTAAGTATATTGTCCTTGTGAAATTATTACTGCAAACAGGTTAAATATATTAACACATCAATCTCCCTACATAGTTATTATAATTAGGTCTTCTATGTACCAGGTGCTTTACTTGCTCCTGAAAATACATGAACAACAAGAGATCTTAATTCTTTAATTCATCTTAAAGATGAATACTCCTGTGTAGTAGAAAGTAAAAAATTAGCATAAACCCCATTCATACCATACATCAAATTTTAGCTTTCAGTGTAATGGAGAAAGTAGAGTAGCCTCTGGATGCCCAAAGGAGGGAGTGCCTAACCTCACCTAAGAATCACTGAGCAGCTGTAGAGTAAGGTTGATGGGACACCTAACTGAGGTGCTGTTTTTGGGAAAACATTGTATAAAATGTAAGTGACCTGGTAAGTGACTGTGGATTAGCATAGAAGTGACGGGAATAAAGTACATATTCCTTTTTTAAAGATTTTATTTATTATTTTCAGAGAGAGGCAGAGAGGGAGAGAAACATCAGAGTATGGTTGCCTTTCACCTACCTCCACCTATGGATCTGGCTGGAGACCTGGCTTGCAACCTGGTTATGTGCCCTGGCTGGGAATTGAACCAGTAACCTTTGGGTTTGCAGGCTGGCTCCTTATCCACTGTGCCACCAGCCAGGGCAGCATTCTACTCTTTTTGAAGCAATTGTGAAAGGGATTTTTTTCTTAATTTCCCTTTCTGTTATTCACTATTTACATATAAAATGCAATGATTTCTGGATATTAATTTTGTATCCTACTATTTTGATGAATTCATTCATCAGTTCTAGTAATTTCTTGGTGAAATCTTTGGGATTCTCTATGTACAGTATAATGTCATCTGCAAATAAAGACATTTTGACTTGTTCCTTTCTAATTTGGATGCTTTTTATTTATTCTTCTTGTCTGACTTCTGAGGCTAAGACCTTCAGTGCTATGTTGAATAAGGGAAGAGAAAGCCGACAGCCTTGTCTTGTTCTTGATCTTAAGGGGAACACTTGTAATTTTTGTCCACTGAGTATGATGCTAGCAGTGTGTTTGTCATGTATGAGTTTTATTATGTTTAGGTATGTTCCCTTTATTCCCACTTTGCTAAGAGTTTTTATCATAAATGGGTGCTAAATGTTATCAACTGTTTTTCTTTATCTATTGATACACTCAATCAAGTCATTTTTATCTTTTGTTTTGTTTATGTAGTGAATCACATTAATGATTTGCAAATGTTGTACCAACCTTACATTTCCAGAATAGGTCCTACTTGGTCATGGTGTATGATCTTACTGATGCATTGCAGTATTCAGTTTGCTAATAATTTGTTCAGGATTTTAGCATGTATGTTCATTAGGGTTATTGGCCTATAACTTTTTTTTTTTTTTTTTTTTTTTTTTTTTTTTTTTTTTTTTTTTTTTTTTTTTTTTTTTTTTTTTTTTTTTTTTTTTTTTTTTTTTTTTTTTTTTTTAGTGTCTTTGTCTGGTTTTGGAATTAGGATAAAAAATGTTGGCTTTGTAAAATTGGCTTGGGAGCCTTCCCTCTTGAATTTTTGAAAGCTTGAGAAGGGGAGGTGTTGGTTCTTTTTAGATTGTTAGATAAAAATTCCCCTGTAAAGCCATCTAGTCCAGAGCTTTTGTTTACTGGGAGTTATTTGATTATTTGATTACTATTTTAATTTCACTCGGTGTAATCTGTTAATTCAGATTCTCTGATTCTTCCTGATTTAGTTTTGGAAGATTGTATGTTTTTATGCTGAGTCACCCCTCCATGCTCAGAGGCCATTTTTCTCCGGCAGAACATCTCCTCTGAATGGCATTAGCCTAAGTAGAAGCAATAGCCCTGCCTATAGGAATTACTGTGTCCTACTCTGTGGAGCTTAAATTAGGCCACTGAGTGCAGCTTAAAGCTATATAACATTGATTAAGTATAACAACTAAGGCTTGGGTGCTCTGAGACATTAGCTGACCCTCCCTCAGGGCCAGTGCTGCTAAAAGCTGGCCTTAGTGCTCAACTTTGACCTTTCTGCATAAGCCCATGGCTAGTTCCAAGCAGCATCTGACAAAGTACTATACCAGAGTCTTTTCAGATCTACCTAATACATAGAAACAAACACAAAGAGGCAGCCAAAATGGGAAGGCAAGAAAACAGACCACAAATGAAAAAATAAGAGAATTCTCCAGGAGAAGAACTAAATGAAATGGAGTCAAGCAATTCATCAGATCGTTTAGAGCAATGATTATAAGGATACTCAACAGAATGAAAACAACATAGAATACCATGGTGGCTCAGTAGAATAGCACCGGCCTGTGAATCCAAAGGTTGCTGGTTCGATTCCCTAGTCAGGGCACATAACCAGGTTGTAAATCAGTTCTCTAGTCATGTCCATAACTGGAGGTAGGTGAAAGGCAACCATACTTGGATGTTTCTCCCCCTCTCTTTCTCCCTCCCTTCCCCTCTCTCTAAAAATAAATAAAATATTAAAAAAAAAGAAAAATGACATAAAAACCATTAAAAAAGGACTGGTCAGAAATAAAGAATTAAATATCAGAAATAAATAATACACTAGAAGGAATAAACAGTAAGGTAGATAAAGCAGAAGATTGAGCGATTTGGAAGACAAGGTAGAAACAAACACTCAAGCAGAGCAGAAAAAAATTTTTTTAAGTGAAAGGAGCTTAAGAAATCTTTGGACAACATGAAGTATAGAAACATCCATAACATGGGAATACCATAAGGAGAAGAGAGGGAGCAATGATAGAGAGACCGTTTGAAGAAATAATGACCAAATTTCCATAATTTGGTGGAGGAAAAAGATACACATTCCACTAAGCTCAGAGAGTTGGACCCAAAAAGGCCTACACCAAGAGACATCATAATTAATGTGGCAAAGCTTAAAGACAAGAAGAGAATCCTAAAAGCCATAATAGAAAAGCAGGTAGTTACATAAAAGGGAGCACCAATTAGACTATCATCTGGTTTCTCATCAGAAACATTTCAGGCCAGAAGGGAATGGTCAGAAACATTCAAAGAGGTGAAAAGCAAGGACCAACAAACAAGGCTACTTTACCAAACTAGGCCATCATTTAAAGTCAAAAGAGAAATAAGAAGTTTCCTAGACCAGAAAAAGCCAAAGAACTTTTGTTAACACTAGTCATGCAACAAATGTTGAAAGTGATTTGGAAGACTTGCTTTAGGCTTGCTTTAGGATGAAATGGAAGAAAAAGAGAAAGAAAAAAAAAAAACAGTAAAATAGTCTAACAATAAAATTGCACTAAACATTTATCAGTAATCATGTTAAGTGCAAATGGTTTAAATGCTCTAATCCAAAAACACAGGGTAGCTGAATGGATAAAGAAACAATGGCTTGAAACTAGAAACCGACCTCAAGGGAAAAACCCAAAAGCATTCTAATTCATTACTTAACATGCTATTAAGTAATGAATGGATTAACAATGAGATCGAAGAAGAAATCTCAAAGTTTCTGCTAACAAATGAAAATGAATACACAACAGCCCAAAACCTATGGGACACAGCAAAGGCAGTCCTCAAAGGGAAGTTCGTAGCAATACAGGCCTACTTAAAAAGGTTAGAAGAAGCTTGTACAAACAACCTAACCATAAAGCTACAAGAACTAGAGGAGCAAAAACAAAGCCCAGAGTAAGTAGAAGAAAGGAAAGTAAGTAGAAGGAACAAAATTATTAAGATCAGAGCAGAACTAAATGACATAAAGACTAAAAGTACAACTCAGTGAATCAATAAATCCAGGAGCTTGTTCTTTGAAAAGATAAACAAAATTGATGAGCATTTAACTGGACTTATCAAGAAAAAAAGAGAAGACCCCCCAAAAAAAAGTCAGAAATGACAGATAAGAAATCACAACTGATACCACAGAAATACAAAGGATTGTAAGAAATTACTATGAACAACTATATGACAAGAAATTTTACAATCTGGGTGAAATGCACACATTTCTGAAAATGTATAACCTTCCGAAACTGAATCCAGAAGAAGCAGAAAGCCTGAATAGACCAATAACAATTAGTGAAATTGAAGCAGTAATAAAAAAAACTCCCAGCACACAAAAGCCCTGGACCAGATGACTATGCAGGCAAATTTTACCAAACTTTTAGGGAAGAACTAACTCCTATCTTTCTCAACCTATTCCAGAAAATTCAAAGAAGAAGGAAGACTCCCAAACATGCTATGAGGCCAGTATTATTCTAATCCCCAAAACAGGGTCAAGACAAAACAAAGAAAGAAAACTACAGGCCACTATATCTAATGAGCATGGATGCTAAAATCCTCAACAAAATATTGGCCAACCAGATTCAACAATACATTAAAAAGATCATACACCATGATAAAGTGGGATTCATCCCAGGGAATCAAGGATGGTACAACATTTGAAAATCAATAAACATACCACATAAAATGAAAGACAAAAACCATATGATCCTATCAATAGTTGCTGAAAAAGCATTTGAAAGAGTACAGCACCCATCTATGATAAAAAGTGCTCAGCAAAGTGGGGATTGAGGGAACATACCTCAACATAATAAAGGCCATAGATGAGAAGTCTGTAGCCAACATCGTACTCAATAGGCAAAAACTAGAAGTTTTCCCCCTAAGATTAGGAACAAGACAAGGCTGTCCACTTTCTCCATTTGTATTCAACATCATTGTGGAAGTTCTAGTGATAGCTATTAGAGAAGAAAAAGGAATCAAAGGTATCCAAATTGGAAAGGAGAAAGTTAAACTGTCATTATTTGCAGATGACATGACATTGTACATAGAAAACCTGATAGATACCACCAAAAACCTACTCAACCTAATAAGCAAATTTAGCAAAATAGCTGAATATAAAATCAATATCCAGAAGTCAAAGGCATATTTTTATACAAACAATAAAACATAAGAGACAGAATCTAGAAAACAAATCCCATTTACTACAGCAACAAGAAAAATAAAATACTTAGGAATAAACAACCAAGGAGGTAAAAGATTCATACTAGGAAACTATGGAACATTGAAGAAAAAAATTAAGGAAGATACAAAGAAATGGATGCATATACCATGTTCATGGATAGAAATAATTAACATCATAAAAATGTCCATACTACCCAAAGCCATCTATAGATTCAATGCTATCCCTATTAAATTATTTGATCTGTGACGTATTTCACAGATTAGGAAAAAATACTTCAAAAATTTATATGGAGCCAAAACCAACCACAAATATCCACAGCAATCTTGAGAAAGATGAACAAAGTAGGAGGAATCACAATACCAGTTTGATCACCACTGTAATCAAAACATCTGGTACTGGCAGAAGAATGGACATATAGGTCAATGGTATGAAATAGAGAGCCCAGAAATTAACCCAAGACTCTATGGTCCATTAAAATTCACCAAAGGGGGGAAGGAGATAAAATAGAGTGAAAATAGCCTCTTCAACAAGTGATATTGGTAGAACTGGACAGGGACATGGAAAGGAATAAAGCTAGACCACCAACTTACACTATACACGGAATAAACTCAAGATAGATAAAGGACTTAACCATAAGCCATGCTATCATAAAGCCCTAGAGGAAAACATAGCAGGAAAAGTTCAGATATCCCATGCAACAATATTTTCACCAATACTTCTCCAAGGGCAGTGGACATAAAGGAACAAGTAAACACATGGGACTATATCAAACTGAAAAGTTTTTGTTCAGCTAAAGAAAACATTAGAAAAATTAAAGGGAGTCGACCGTATTGGAAAACATATTTACCAATTATGCCTCAGACAAGGGTTTGATTTCCAAAATATATAAAGAAGTAATATGACTGAACACTAGGGAGACAGACAACCCAGTTAAAAAATGGCAAAGGACCTCAACCGACACTTCTCCGAGGACATACAAAGGACCCATAGTCATAGGAAAGAATGCTCAATATCACTAGCCATCAGAGACATGCAAATTAAAACCACAATAAGATACCACCTCACACCTGTCAGAGTGGCAATCATCAACAAATCAACAAACAACAATTGCTGGGGGTGATGTGGAGGAAAGGGAACCCTAGTGTGAATGCAGATTGCTGCAGCCACTATAAAAAACAGTATGGAATTTCCTCAAAAAACTAAAAATGGAACTACTTTTTGACCCAGCAATTCCACTACTGGGATTATACCCAATGAACCCTGAAACACCAATTCATAAGAACCTATATAACCTAATGTTCATAGCAGCGCTATTTACAATAGCCAAGTACTGAAAACAACCTAAGTGTCCATCAGTGGATGAATGGATCAGTAATCTTTGGTTCACTTACACAATGGAATACTACATAGCAGAAAGAAAGAAGGAACTCCTACCTTTTATGACAACATGGATGGAACTGGAGAGTGTTATGCTTAGTGAAATAAGCCAGTCAGTGAAAGACAAATACCAGATGATCTCATCCAACACAGGAGACTAATGAACAAAACAAACAAGCAAGCAAAATAGATCCAGAGGCATGGAAACAAGGAACAGGATTTCAGTGTGTGTGTGTGTGTGGGGTGGGGGGGAAGAGGTAAAGAAAGGGAACAGTTTAGTCAAGGAACTAGCATGGATGACCCATGGAAATGGACAACACATGGGATTGACTGGGAGTGGGGTTAGGGAGAGTCAGGCAGGAGAGAGCAATGGGGGGAAAATGGGATAAATGTAATACAACAACTATAAACTAATTTTAAAAAATCTAGTGTGGGATACTGTTAATAAATAAATATGTGTTTTAAAGACATTGGGTGATAATGAAAACTGAAAACATTAAAACAGAGTAAGACTATGTAAAGTGATGAATTTGGGGTAATGAAGACTTTTAGATAAGTGATTATGGGAAGAAAGTTATAAACAAATAGCCATTTCAAGGTGCTCTAGTTGGGACATTGGGGAACTAGCCATGTATGAGTGACATTAGGTAGGTCTGTGTGGGGAGGGTGATAGGCAAAAAAAGAAGGAAATGGTGGGTGATGAGATGCAGCAATGCAGACAACATGGGGAAGACATGAGAAGGAGCTGAGGCTATGGCTATCTCTAGTCTCACAGTCCTGTTCACTGTGTCATTAAATAAAAGCTTGCAAAATAGGAATCACACACTTCCTCACCTAAAATAATTGCTTGTATGTTATATTTTAGTTAGGGATAACTTTCACTGTTCCTTACATTGCATGAATCCAAAAATCTTCTACAAGAAACCATTTATAATTCAAAAGTACAAAACATCCACTGACATTATTTTTCTATTCTCCCTAACATGTTATGTCTGCATTTTTAATATTTAAATGGAATATTTTGTGAGAACATATTTGAGGACTATATAAATATTTTATTCCTTAGTAGACATTTGCTTTAGTTTTAGCATCCTTTGATGAGTCTTATTTGAATCAATTGTTACTATAATGAATGGTAACTTCTAATTTTATCCTCTTCCACATTTATTAGCTGCTATTATAGAGAAAGGGAAAGCTTTTTCTTCTCCTCTATACTCAGGTATTCATCTGTTTATCAGTACTCTCATGGATTCTTAGTTGCAGATGTACATTGCAAGACCAAAAAAAAAATCAACTTAACCAGGTGATGAAAGTTATGGGACCAAGGGATAGCATGTGTCTTCTGATCTAACAATGCAGAGAACATGCTGCTCCTTCTGTGCTTTTCCTACCAAAAATCCTATTGTAAGGTCACATCAGAGAAGATCTTTAAAAGAATACAAGAGCCTGTTCCACATTGTAAGAGATTGAAAAAGAAAGGGCAACTAAATGTATTGGGTGACCTTGGATTACATCCAGAGTCAGAGGGAAATATTGATCGAGGATATAATTGGAAAAATTAATGACATTTGAATATGAACTATGATTTAGATAATAGCATTTATTTTTAATTTTTCTGATTTTTGTTACTTTTATGCAGGAGAGTATTCTTGTTTTTATGAAATATGCATTAAAATATTTAGGGATAATGAGACAGTGTATCTTTGACTAAATTTTCAGTGATTCAGGAGAAATAAAAGAGTAAAGGAAGGGAGGGTGAGGGAAAAGCATGAAGGTTAAGGTATTAAGAATATGAATTTTCTAGGGTTGCCATAATAAAAAGTGCTACAACCTGAATGACTTAAGACAACAGAAATTTATTGTCTCACAATTCTGGAGGTCAGGAGTTCCCAAATCAAGGTTTCAGTTTGACCACACTCTCTCTGAAACCATAAGAGTGGGTCCTTTTTCCCCTCTTCCAGTCTTTGGTGGCCAGGCTCTTGGTTTGTAACAGCATCACTCCAGTCTGCAGCCTTGTCCACATGCCCATCCCCACTCTGTATCTGGAAAGGGATAAAGCACATGCTGATATCAGAAAAACATATTTAAGAACATCAGATTTTGGAAGAGAAAAGAATTTTAAAACACTATGGACATTAGCCATACTGGTTACTTCAAATGACATCATCTTAAATTATATCTACAATGATCCTATATCCAAACAAGGTCACATTCATGGGTACTAGGGCTTAGGACTTCAACATTTCTTTCTACAGGATGCAGTTCAGCCCATAACATGTCTATAGGAGTTCTTTGTACTAGTCCTAATAACTTTGAGTAATGCTGAAATTATATCTAAACTTAAAAGTTACCAAAAAGTATTAGCATGTAAAAGTGGTATTTATTATATGCCATTAGGTACCTATAATGAAAATTTTATTAATGTATTAGATAATTATTATTAAATCAAATAATGGATGAGTATATTCATTGATATTAAATTGTTATATAAAGTAAAATATTTATTTGTTCACATGTCACCTGATAGGCAATATATTAGATTCCTGTTTGAGGCAAAATATTTGTATTCTATTTTCAGTACTCCAGATATGTAGTTTAGGACAAATTGGAAGTTGGGTGGCCACTCAGTTTGAATAATTAGAGAGAAGATGTGATTAGGGCTCCCAGTAGGAACTAAACAGTCCCTAATTACAGAAAATATTTGAGAAGTTTCTGTTGATTTTGCATATATGTCATTGATTACTTTTGTTTTCCTAATGAAAACTAATCACTATGTGATTGATCAATTTCCTGAAGCCAAGCTGAAGACCTTGCCTCAGAGTCTGTGTTGTGCAAAGACAATAATCTTTGTTGTGCTGTTTTTACTTATGCTAGGTTTACTTCATTTGGAATTTATCCTTTTATTTAGACAAAGTATAATCACTATTGTCAGTATAAGGAATTTGACATCTGGTGATTAAGTGTAGGAATATAAAATCAGGAAGACATTACATACACACACACCCTTAGGGCATCAAATATAAATGGGTCCTCTTGAATCATGAAAAAAGTATCTTGCATTTACTCTCACTGTCAATATCCTTTTACACCCCCAATTCCTAATTTGTGTTTTTATAAAAAGATAGCATTTGGTAATTTTAAAATATTACTTCATATTGAGAAAATATGTAATGATTGCTTAAGTTATTGTTTCATAAAATAATTGTAGGCTTGAATAGTCTTTGTTCTATATTTCAAAATCTAGTTTAAAATCCTCAACTTGTATTGTTTCTTGTCCCCTAAAATAACACACCTATGTGTACAATCAAATGCATAAACCAGCCCATGAAAAAAATAAAGTTACTGTTGGCATCCTCATTCTGAGCCATGTCTCCCAGGAAATATAATTAATGTGCACCAGTTCAGAAACACTTTTCTCTGGTCTTTATATTCATAGCTGAGAAATCATATAGTGGACATTTATATATGAAATACAATTTGAAATGTTAAAAGGACATTTTTAAAGAGGATATTTAAGATTTTCATGTTTTGGAAGAGAAAAATAGTAATTTAGAACATGTTTCAAATTCTTAAAAGCGGACAATGTCAAGAGTAATATTTTTATTGAATTGAATTATTTGTTAGCTCTCATTTTGCTAAATTAAGAAAATTCATTTTATGATCATGAGTGGTTCAAAATGTCTCTTTAAAAAAATTAGTACTCAGGTTGTAAGCCACGTCTCCAGCCAGGTCCATAGCTGGAGACAGGTGAAAGGCAACCATACATTGATGTTTCTCTCCCTCTCTGCCTCTCTCCTCTTCCTTCTCGCTAAAAATAATAAAATATTTTTTAAAAATTCAAAAAATTTTAAAAATTAGTACTAACACAATACCTTGTAAGCTACTAATTCCCAAACCCTTGGTTCATTTTCTTTGCCATGTGCTCGGAATCTTGATCTTGTTAAGAGAAGTCTGAAAGGAAGCATCCTGCTTTGAAAATATCAGTGCCTTATTTCCAGTGGGATCCATTAGCAACTATAAGTGCTCATTAACTTCTAAGTTAGTCACCCTAATAATAATAATCAGCCACGAGTCTTATCAATGATGTTTTTTAAAAATTAGATGTACAATTTCAGAATTCTAATTCAGGAAATACAGCTTCTCCGGAGATCTTTTAGGATCTATGTGGTTATTGCACATGGCTTAGCCAGTCCATGGACATCTACCAATACCATATGGTCTGGGTGGTGGGGCAGGATGCCAGGACCACCACAGTTGGGGCATTCTAGCCCACAAAGAAAAGAAATGAAGGAAGAGAGGGAAGGGAGAGAAGGGAGGAGAGAAAGAGTCAGTCTTTTTTAATGTCATCGTGGAGGCTAAAAAATAATTTTTCTTCCACCTTCTAAGTTCTTGTAGCTTGGCTAATAATCTAACAAAGACAGACTAACTGGAAGAAATGCCCAAAATTTATGATACAAACGCTGATTTGGGGGTAGGGCATAAGAATAGAAACACAAAGAACTATTGGGCATTTGACGTTTATGGTGTCTGTCTAGAAAGTATCCAGCCATGACTGTGGAAAATAGAGACATTTATTAAAGAAGATACAGTATATAAGAACCATTGTACATAGGACATTGACACCTTAGTCCTCATCTAAGTAGGCACCTAGGAACATCACACAGTTCTCCCAATCTCCACCAGCTGCCCTGTGGTATTTTCCTAAATCTCATCAATGGTCTAAAATCTCTTCCCTTTCCAAGGTGATTCTAATTTGGGAAAAAGCCAGAGCTGCAGGGTACCAAACCTGGGCTATAGGTAGGCTGAGTCATCTGGGTGATTTGATATTTCGCCAACACCTCTGCATAAGATGTGATGTGTGAGCAGGCACATTTGTTGTGATGAAGCCGCCAATCACCACTTTCCCTCAGCTGCTATCTTCTGAATCATCTGAATAATTTCTATGGAGGAATGTTCAAACTTAATGGAAAATCTGATTTAGATGTGTTCTACTCACTCAGTCATTTTGAATGTGATGGCCACACAGTACACATGCTCACTCAATGGTATTTACCACATTCACCAACTAGTACAATGAAGTTGTCATTGTTCACTCATGTGAATTCCAGTCCGTTCTCCTTGGCTGCCAGGTTACATCATGTCATACAAATCATTCTCATTATATTAACAATGACTGGAGTTTTCCTGGCCATGCCTTTTTTTTTTTTTTTTTTTTTAATTGTTGTTGTATTACATCCATCCCCTTTTTGCTCCCCTCTGTCCCCTTCCCCACCCACCCGTTCCCCCCAAAGTCAATCCCACCTGTTGTCCATGTCCATGGTTCCTTTATACTAGGTTCTTGTCTAAGCTGCTCCCCTTCTTTGCCTCTGCCTCCCCCCTACCCCCAACCCCATTCCCCCTGACCATCGAAGGCCTATTACTTGTATTCATATACTTGGTTCTGTTTTGCTTGTTGTTAGTTTTATATGCTGTTCTGAAGCCAAGGACAAAGTAGGGTCGTGGTTTTAAATTTCAATGTACAGGAAGGCAATTCACAGGGAGATGAAAAGCAAGTGTTTGGTAAATTAATGTTTGCTGGGACCTCTTGTAACAATGGGATCCAGAGAGAACTTTCTACAGACAGATTTTGTTAGGGTCCTCTGTGCTTATCACACACTACTTTATATTAAACTATAGTTATCTGTGATGCAATCTTCCCTTTTGGAACAGGTCCTGTATCTAAATTTCTTTGGGTTGTTAGGTAGGAATATGAAAGATTTTTCCTGAATCTTAACCACCTTAAAAACAGTATCTCCAAAGGAGTACTTTGGGGTGACAACTTCTGCTTTCCTTCATTAACCATATGGCAAGACTGAAGGCAGGAAATGTAAATATGTATATAGTGACTTTGTGATATTATCTATACACCCTTGAAAACAAAGGTTAGAAAACTTAGTTACAAATTATTATGAAAATTAAAATTTTTGCTTCCATTTTTGATAATTAGTTTAATTTGGTATTTGGTTTCTTATTTTCAATTTATTTTAATAAATCTTTGTTAGTAATGAAAATATCCCATGTACTGTAATAAGTGTTGAGAATATAAAGAGAAATAAGATGTGATCTGTAATTAGGAAAGTCTGACACATCTATATAAGGAATAATACCTGGTAATTTAGCAGCACAGATCAGTGAGTGATTAATGGGGTAAAATTTCAATGAATGAACCCAGCAGAAATATTCAGCACCATTCTTTGAAAGAGTCTCATTACTTCTGAAAGAATAAAAATATTCTCTCCAAGTGCACTTAATTAGCTCCCCTATTTATTTTTGTTGTGATTGAAAATACAGAACTCTTAAATTGTATTCACTGTTGCTTTGTGCCCAGATGTTTGGCATAGATAAGATTATACCTGAAATGTGTCTGTGCAGCGAAAAAGAATCACTCCATTATCTTCTGCCTCTTAGTGTTGAAATTAGTATCAGCACCCTATAGGTCTGTGTATTAATTGATTCTTTAATAATTGATACTTGGATAGGTATGCAAAATCTTATTCTTATGGTTGGAGACTAAAGGAAAGGAATTATTAGTAAGGGTTTTAGGATCTTAAAATTGCTTGCTTTCCTTAGGTAAATGAGAATCTGAAATATATAACTTTTTCTGTTCAAATAAAGGAATATCTTTATGTGATTATAGAAGATGCAATGTGGTAAACTCTAAATGGTGAGGTAAGCAACACAGCTTATCTGGAGGGAAAATATTAAGATATGGCACATCATACCACTTTGACCTGCTTTGTTTTGTTTTTACAATATATTTAGAGCAATCCATGGAAACCCAAAGGTACAGGATACTTATACACACATGGGTATAAGTGTGTATAAGTGTGTGTATGTATGTATATATACACAAAAGGCAACTTCCACATTTTAATATATGAAGTTATGAATGTGATATACTTTTTATGTAAGTTATGAATTTGGATATTATATGAACTATGTTAACTATATTTACATTGCAATACAGATGCCTATCAATAAAAAGAATAGGAGGAAATTTATTTGGTCTGAGTTTTAAGAGCATGTTATTGGTATGCATATGGGAAATCTTGGACACTGGGAACATGTTCATGTCATGCCCTTGGAGAAGAGATGTAAACTATTACTGATAAAATTTATAGAGCTCATTTAAAGAATGTAGAGCAATGGCAACAATTTATGTAATTAGGGTTTTTAGAGCAAAAGCAAATTTTTATATTTAAGTTGAAATGGGCAAAGGGGGAAGCAGTGCTCAGAGGTACTTGATGGAGGGCCCTTTGAAGCTAGAAGCTTGTGTAATGGCCATATTTGATAAACTCCAGTTATTAATGTCCACAGATTATTTCTAAGAAATAATTCTTAGAATTATTTCTGGAAAAACAAAAACCAACCATCTGAGAATAACTTCTCAATTGAGTTTCTATGGCGAGCAAGGAACTTAAAGATTTTGGATGGCTTGGGAAAGATCAGTCTAAGTTTATGAAAGAGTTTGCTATTTGGACTCCTTGAAGGCATGGGACACTTCTGTTGTGTGTAAAACAGGGCAGGCTATGTAGGTGCAGCCAACACACTGGAGTGAGTGGTTCAGTGCCATAGATTGGATTTTTTGGGCTTAGCTTGAAGGATGAGGATGTCATCCAAGGGTCAGTTGAACTTTTTTAGTCTGTTATAGTGTCTCACAAAGTATTTAATATATTTATCTTAGAACTAATTCCAGTTCTCTGTAGAACTTTTTGTGTATGTTTTCTAAGATAGAAATGAAAGGATTAATCTGCTTTCTCTGTTGACCGTATACATATATTTGTTCTTTTTCTCTTACAGGCAGGAGCCAACATCCTTCTCCAGGATGTTAATGGAAATATTCCATTGGATTATGCTGTAGAAGGGACGGAATCAAGCTCTATCCTATTGACTTACCTGGATGAAAATGGTAGGCTGAACTTTGAAAAACGGTAGAAAGATAGATGGATAGGTTGGTAGAATTTTAAATGTATTTATTTATTTATTTTTAGGTCTGCTTACATGATTTCCTATTGATGTAGTTTCCCTAGATTTTGTAAAATGAGTTATGTTTCTACACTGCATTCCACTCTCCTACTGTAATGTATTGTTAATTTAGTCAGTGCACTTTTGCATGCCAGCAAAATTGTAGAGGCCAACAATGAAGGAACATTTTAACAAGCATTTAAAGTCCATAATTAGTGGAACTGGGCTTGTAATTATGTTATGTTCTCCAGTGGGAGGAGAAGGGAAGTGAACCAGCACAATTGAATTTTGAGGTAATGAGAGCAAGGTCATCTGAAGTTTGTTCTCTTAGGAGCCATGGTCTTCTTAAGAATTATAACATGCTGGTAAGTAAGGGCTCAAGTTGGGAGCAGTTAGCACTGGTACCCCAGCATCTACTTTAGGTGACACTTGGAAACGGAAACATTGTCAAAAAATACCCCATGATCATGGTACTGGCCTGAAAAGATGAGACTGAGGCTCCAGATATATTCAGTGACAATGAACATTTAATTGCACAGACCCAGGGTATAATTTCATGAGTAAGTTCAATGTTGACAAAGTGAGAAATGTTTGAAATTTTTTTCCTTTTTTTTTTTTAATGATTTAACACAAAGTCTGTATTTCTTGATTCCCTTGATATTTTAGAAGATCTTGCATTTTTGCAAGATATAATAAGTTAGAATTAAAAAAAATTACACCCCCACCCCCTTTAAATGAGCCTTTCAAATACACCAATTGCAATGTGGATTGCAATACCTGGGGTTTATTTTATTTTGTTTTAATTTTTGTTTTATTTATTCCATTACAATTGTGCCAATTTTCCCCTCTTTGGCCTCCTCTGTCTAGCTCACCCCCTGACCCACAGGTATTCTTGAGGTCAGTATAATATTAAAATAAAGAAGTATGCCCTTTGTTCCTTTCTCATGTTTAGATATAAATAACAAGGAGAAAATTCAATCCCTTCAAAGATGATCTTTTGTCAGAGAAAAAGTTTAAACATTTTAAGAGCCTCACCATACTTGTGACTATTCTTGCCTCTAAGAAAAGCCCACACATCTGCCTCTTTGTTCCCCATACTCTTTGCCTCCTCCAGATGGTTTGAATCAAAAGGTTTATTCTGAGGATAGCTTAGAATAATAATAATAATTAGTACTTAGCAGCCATGAGTTCTTAACAAAATAGTCTCATTAATTCTGAGAGCAAGGTATTACTGTTATTTTCATTAGAGCAAATGTGAGCTGAATTGTGCTGTTAAAGGTCACTGAGTCATGGCTTGGGTGACAGAAGTGGATTGGGGTGCAGGCTACATGGTGTAGTCAGTCATTCCCTCAGTTCATGTACCCACTTTACCTGAGGGATCACCTGCATTCTTCACATCTTGTCAACTCTGCCTTGGAGACCAGTTACTTCTAAAGGGAATGAGCTGCAAGTTATGCATATTCTATTGCTGGGAAGTTTATTATTTGCACACCTGCAAAACTTGACCAGTAGTTGTATAATTCTGAATTGGCATGAACTTGACTTTTATTTGCCATGACAGTTCCATTTGATGCTTTCCTGCTCTTTTTATTGTTCTGATTTTCTATTAGCCAATGTAATAAAGTTTTTCCCCCAAAAAGTAAAATTAACTATCTTTATTTACAAAAGAATTAACATTACTTATAAAGTTTTCTAACTCATTAAAGGATTTTGCTTGATAAGAAATTTTAGTGTTTGCAAAAGCAATATTATCTATCCTATATAAATAAAAATAAGTGTTTCCTTTGAGAGGTTGCTTTATAAAACGATTAAGGAAAAATGGCAAGGAGGTACTGACTCTGAATAGTTAGAAGAAAACATGTCACAGTAATGGCTGTCAGAGTCAGTTTGTAAAAATGCATGCTTGCTGGAACAAATTTATAATATCCCTTAAATTTTTAATTCTGTTTTCCATTTGTCACTGATGTTGCACTAACCTCTGCTTTCCCATCCATCTGCCCCTCTGTCACCTCATTTACAATCTGGTTCCACTAATGAAAGTGTCCCTCCCTCATACTTATCTACATTGGCTTTTGCAAATCCAGTAAACACTGCCCAATTCAACGTATTCTCCCCTTGTTGGTGCACTTTTAGGATTAACTGCTGTGACAATGTGGGCCAATGTCTTTAGCTATTTGTAATATTACAAGATGAGGTTTTTATTGTTATTTAGCACCCAGTGTTTCAGACAACATTCTTATAACTAGGCAGTTGCAATCCTTGAATTTTCACTCTGCATTATACCGTTTCAAATCAGAGTACTTACTATGCTGTCACATCAGGACACATGTGGCAGGAGGCAGTCAAGGTTGTAAGCAAGTCGATTACATGGAAAATCATTGGTCACAAGATCTAATTGTAGTGTCACCAATACCCACTGTCCACCTGGGCACAGCAATTAACTTCAGCTCACTGCCTGAGCTATCCGGGCTGGAAAACAAAATCGCTACAGAGGGCTGATTAAGCATTTGATGCATATTAGATCTCCCATGCAAGGCAAACCAGCTGGAGTTCAAGGAAATCAACTGATTATAAAATGAGCCAGCATGAAGTGAAAGCAGTGCAGGGAGAGCCAAGGTGGTCCAAGACAGATAGATGTTCACCATGGGTGCAGGGGGGTTATATTCAAGTCCCTGAAAAATAAACTTAAAAAACACCTTGCACAACATATATCATTATACACTTCCCATTCTACTTCATTTCAAATCTCTTCTTTAGAAAAAGTAGCACACTTTTATTCTCTGCAGTTTTGAATCTTCTCTACTTAGCCTAGGGTCCTACTGATCCACTGGAGAGGTCCCTGCTATGATTGTGTTGCCCTCCTTTGTTCTCTATCCAGTGATCACTATTCTGTTCTTCTCCATTACCTCATCATTCTGTGACAGTTGATGATTTGTTTATACTCTGTTATAGAAAACTCTCTTACTTGCAATGGTCCTTTCAAGTTCTCCCTTCTCTTGCAGCTTCTGCTTAGTTTCCTGTGGATGTGCCACTTGTGCATCTGAACACCAGAATGTTGGTGGTTCCCAGGGCTTTTCTTTAGGTATCTTCTTTTATCTACAGACTATTCAAGCTTATCTTGTGTTGTTACACCTGCCTGTCCCCAAGAATATTCCTGCACTTCAGACCTTTTAAGACCTTCAGACTTATGTGTGCAATTTTAAGTGTCTTGACTTAGGTATCAGATAATTTGAGATAACATGTCTACTGTGGAACTTACTGTTGTGCTTTTATATACTCTCTATATGTTCTATTTTACCATTATAGCCAGGAACTCAGCTATCTGAACATCCCTTATCTTTTTCTAAACCTTTCACATCTAATTGTCACCAAATCTGACAGATCCTACCTTCTTAATATCTCACTAGTATGTCCATATCCCTCACAATTATGCTCTTACTACCTTAGTTAAAACTCTGGTCTTTCTATTTTGGAACAGCTTTGGAAACCGGTCTTCTCACCTTTAACCCTTGCTGTTTATTCTTCAGAGGACTCCCAGATTAATCAGTCCACAAATGACCTTATATAATTCTTCTGCTTAATAAGGTCCATTCAAAATGCTGTACTTTCACCAACCTCTTAAGAGTCACCCAGTGTTAGGGATCCAGTGCATCCTGTTTGCCTAGGATAGTCCCATATTCAGTCTGTGGTTGGGGTTGGAGGGAAGGGTTTGGGTAGAGAATTACAACACTCTTTTTTGGTTTGAACATGTTTATTTCTCTTTAGTTTTATTTTCCTGCTCAAATATTTTGCTTCCTACAAGTCTTGGTTCTTTTAAGAAGTTTACTATGGAGACAAAAATTGGTATTAGATATACTTTTAAGAGTTTATTAGAGAATCTCATGCTAAAATTATTGGATGGGTAATTTTATAGTCAACCTAATGATAAAATTATCTGTAATAGCAGCATAGAGTACCCCCAATACTGCATGGATAAGGGAGTAAAGAAAATGTTGAATTGTTTCAAAAACAATGTTATCTTATGAGGGACAGTTAAAGATAGTAAGGGTGTTCGGATTGATTGATGTGTTATTGTAGTTTCAGTCTTGTGCAGACACCTGCCCTCACTGCACCAGATGGAGATTCAGAGACCAAACCTTACCTAGATATTATCAAATGTGATCAGGTAATAATAATTAGTATCACATGTACAGTACTATTAATTAAACTACAGGCTTTATTCAGATTCACTTTTTTCACAAGTGTTTTTTTTTTTCTTGTTTCATGATATTACATCATTTTTAGCAGCAACTATTTTGACCAGAAAATCATTAAGAGTGAAAACTATACAACTTTAAAATACTTTGGGCAATGTGTATTGATTTATGCTAAAATAGATATCCATCGAGAACATGCCATGTGCAAGGTACTGCATATCATGAATTTGGGATATAATGCAAGGAAAATTATCCAAGACTACACTCTAGCTGGAAATAGAATACTTCAAAAAGAAATAACTACAGAGCTTTGAGTAAGAATTCAAAGGGAAGAGGGACTTCAAAGATGAACACGTTGAACTATTACTGTAGGATGAAACTGAGTTTTCACCCCAGCAGCTGAGAAGCATCTCTGCATTCTGTCTGAAAGATTCTTTTTGCCCTAGGAGTGGATCTGACCTCACTGCGCCAAATGAAGCTTCAGAGACCCATGAGTATGTTAATGGATGTTAAACACTTCTTATCATGTGGAGGAAATGTTAACGAGAAAAATGATGAAGGAGTAACCCTGGTAAGTTAATATACTTGACTTAGATAAATGGCCTAAATGGAAAATTTTAAGTTTATTTCTAAAACATAGAAATGGATATACTTACTTTTAAATAATGTCTTTTTGATCACAAAAGTAATATACATTCACTGTAGAAATTTTAGAAACCATATCAATATGCAGAGAAAAATGCAAATCATTTATGCCACCACCCAGAGAAAACCAGTATTTATACGTTGTTATGTTTTCTTCCAGTCTTCCTTCTTATGCATGTTGTCCCTACAAATTTAGAAGACATATTTTGCATTTCTTTGTCAATGTAATTTTAGAGATGGAACTTATAGGAGAATGTTTTATTTTAACTTTGAGCAAAACAAACCGTGGGTTAGTCTGGTGAATGAATTCTAAATTCAAAAAAACTCCTATTGTTACTCTTTTACATTGCTCTCAGGCATAGCTACAGTAAATTTAAAACAAAACAATTAAATTTAGATTAATGCTTATATAGGCATAATTTCAATCATCAAACTATAAACATTTGGCCCTATTGACCCATAAAACTTTGTCTGGATGGGACATATCGGGATTAAAATTAATGATAATGGAAACACATGAATTAAGGCTCAAAAAAATAAAAGTAAACTCGGGCAACAGAAGAAAATATGGAGCCCTGAAGCATGGGCTATATAGAACGGTTTGAAACTAGAGATTCAGTTTCTACCATGGGAAGAAATATGGTGTGAGGTTGAACATGGTAGATTTCAGGCTGAGTGGTGGGCCAGAGGCAGAACCAGGTATTATGATTGAGACACAACAAGGGGAAAAGAGAGGTAAACAGGGTCAAATCACATACATAGTGGGCCTATGAAAGGACAGTGGCAATTATTCTGAGTAGAATGGGAACACATTGAAAAGTTCTGAAAAGAGGCAGGGCACAACTTTACTTCAATTCTAAAAAGATCACTAACTGACTGCTATGTTAAGGATGGACTGTAAAAGTGCAAGGGTGAAGCTGAGAGTTTAATTAGGAGGCTTTTCCAGTAATTTAGGAAGGCAATGGTGTGGCTCAGCCAAAGACATTAGAAGTTGAAGTCATAAGAAGTAGCTAATTTTATTCTAAAATAAGGAAGATTCATTGAAATTTTCCAACTGAAATGTGGTGTAAGGGAAATAAAAAACTTCAAAATGACTCAAAATTATTTCTAAATTACACTGGAGTGATGGAGTTGGCATCAAATGAGACAAAGAAGGCTTAGAGCAAGAAAGATCACAATCAGTTCTGGAAGTATAAAGTTAGAAAGTGCCTTTTAGCCATCTTCATGGAGATGTTGAGTTTACAATTGGTTATTGCAATCTGAAATTCGGGAAATCTTTAGACTGAAACACAATTTTGGAAACATTGCATATATGTGATCTTGAAAACCTTTGACCCTGGATGAAATCATGAATTTGATATAGAAGGAAAGCCAATTTGAGACTACATCTTGGAGCTTAGGAAAAAAATAAGAAGATCCAGAAATGAGGTTCAAAGGAACAGCTCCCAAATTAGAAGAAAAAACAAGAGAATAAGATGTCCTGGGAGCTCAGTGAAGAAAGTATGATGGTGAGGAAGATATGAGAAGCTATGAAATACTGCTGAGAGAGGTCAAGTAAAGAGAGATGGCAAATCAGCTATTGGACATTTAACCTGAAGGCCATTGGTCTTCTCACCTAGGGTAGTTTCAGTGCTGGGTCAAAATCCAGCTTAGATGGGGTTATTTGATTAATAGTTCATTTAATATAAGTATTACACTGGTGCCTAACATATAGTAGAAATCCAATGGAGCCTTTTGGTTGTATGCTTAGCAAAAGATAGTACAACTTGTATATATTTAAAAGTCACTGTTAAATAGCACAAATGTATATGCTTCAATCACTGTTGAACAAAAGGAAAGCTATTGAAGTAATCAATTAAATTAATAGATTGTTCTCATTTTAGACCATCTTCAATTTTGATATTCCTTGCAACTTTATTGAATAGAGGGCATGAATGTTGCTAATAATTGTCTGTAATAACAGTCTTGTGGTGCTCATGTTTGAGCTTTTCACAAGAAGAGTAGCAATGAATGGAAAGCTAGAAAGTTATCGCTTGGAGAGTAGAGTATGTAGCAAGTGACAATTTAGTTTGATTCTTAGATTTAAGGGGGAAAGGGGTTGGGGGGAGGGGGGAGGCAGAGGCAAAGAAGGGGAGCAGCTTAGACAAGAACCTAGTATAAAGGAACCATGGACATGGACAACAGGTGGGATTGATTTTGGTGGGAAAGGGTGGTTGGGGAGGGGGACAAAGGGGAGCAAAAAAGGGATGGATGTAATACAACAACAATAAAATTAAAAAAATAAATTGGTTAATTTATTGTCTTAATGACTGCATCTCTGGAGTTGCCTTTCTGTAAGGCACATGTGTATATTGTGCATTCCTGTCAATTGTTGGAGATAACAAAGGATACATTTGTTCTTAAACAATTTTCTATATCCTGAGTTGGAATGTCAGTTGTGGTTCAAAATTAGGCATAATTTCCTACAGGTTTAAATTGCTGTGCAAAAGAGATGAGATGAAATTATTGACAAAAGTTTCAATGGGAATAAATTTCTAGTAAGATGGTTTTTCTGGCATCTTTTCCTCCTTTTTTAGAATATACAATGAAATAGCCAAATATGTTATAGGTCTTTTCAAATGATTTCTTAGTTTACATTAATATTCTTCTCAAAAGAAAACAAAAACCATAGAAAAGAATAAAATGAAAAAACAGCCATATTATAGAGCATATGAAAATTAGTTCCTGGGTTTGAGTGTATATATGCTCTTGGAAAATACTATTGCATTAATTACTATATATGTCACAAAGATGCCAGTTCTTTACTGTTTTATTATAGAATTTGATGTATCACATCTGGCCTTGTGATATTTCTTTTTGGAAAATAATTATTCATGAGATGTAAATATCAAACACTTTTATTTTTGCTTCTCTTTGTTATTTTGGGAGTGCTGGTTCATCCCCTTCTGGATGAAGACATAGCCAATGCCTTAAGCTTCCTGGTTATTTATAGGGAATCAGATTTTATGGTTACTGAATGTCAAAAACCAGCCTCAAATTAGAGATTAGAACACATGGACCCATGTAATAAAAAAAAATTCCAATTTGCATTAAGCCAAGGCTCATTGACCTTTTTAATGCCATACCTCCTTTAACTATATGATATAGCCCATGAATCTTCGTCAGTATAATGTTTTTATATAATAGAAAATGGTCCATAGAATTACGAATAAAGTACTATGTTTAACTATAGTACTAATCATACTGAAATTAAGTTTGTGATATGTAATGCTTGTGCTTCTTTATTAATTCAAACACTGAGTAACAGGTCTATTACTGTGATTTTACAGTAGAATTCAACATGAATGATGATATCATGTGATCTAAAAATATAATTTATTCTGATATTATGGCTGTACTACCTATATTTGTCATTGAAACCTTTGCTAAAATTTTAAGAGTTATAGAAAAGCTTTCATCTGATGCCTTAAAAATAAAATTGTTATGTGAGATAGCAAATAAAATGTACTCACAGCCTTGTTGTCTCGCTTCACGTAGGCCTGTTGCACTTCCTGTGTGAGGGGAAGGTAGTGTTCGAGTGTTAGAGAGGATCCCGGCTGGCTGGACTTCAGATTTCTTAATAGAGCCTGAGACTGTTCTCTGTTTTCATATCTGAAAAATGCGAGGCCTGGTGATGGTTTTGCAAAGTATGCAAAAAGGCCAGAAACTTAACAAATACTGCTGTGTTTACATGGGCAGAATCTCAAGGGGAAAGTGAAGTGAGTGTGTAAATAGTGTGCATCTTCTAGAGACAAACATTGAATATAGGTTCAGTATGTGCAAGAGGTGTGAGTTATAAGGAGACAAATTATATATTGAAATGAATAAGTTATGGGATGAATGCAGTTTGTTAGAAACTGTTAATGTTGCAGTGCTATCCTTGTAGCTTGGCCAACTTGGATGTCCACTCCCCTTTGCTATTTCAAAATGTCAGTGCTGGAGAGTGCAGAGGAAACTGGTTTCGGACCACAGTGGCCATGCTTCCCTGGACCAGTTACCTAAATGATCTAATTTACAACTTCTCCAGCTTCAAAATTAGGATGATAACTGTATCATAAGTTGAACAGAAGGACTAATTTATAATATTTATGCCTAGTGTTTGTGAAATGATTCTAACATCTTGTCCTGCATTATAACTAGATAGATGATTTTCAACTTGGAACAATTTTCCACAAGAACTGTGCTTCTAACTAGCTGTTGCCAGTGCTCTAACAGAAATAACACCCACTTCTGTGTTTCTCATAAGACCCATTAAATAGCAGGAGAGGAATATTCTAATATACCTCAGTGACAAATATTTTCACATTTTGGCACCTGGTGTCCTGCTGTAGTTTGGACAAGGTAGGGCTATAAATTTTATTTCAGAAAATATACATTTTTAAATTTTATTTTTTTAATGATAAGTCTAACTTGAGTGTTGAGATACTATACCCCATGAGGTCTGTTAACTAACTTACTTATGAATTCAGAAGCTGATTGCCCATAGTATTGAGATAAAGACTCTAATGCCCTAATTTTATTATGGTTTTTAAAATGTACTCAAAGTTAAACGGGGTGGTGGTGTATGTGTGTGTGTTTTGAGATTGCCTATGATTACATTTTCCTGATGCCAGAGATGTTACAGATAGCTCATGCTTTTGACAGTTTTTCTACAAAATGAGCCATGACTATTTTTCTTCCTAGTCTTTTCGTTGTGGGCAGTGCATGAGATGACTGGCTGAGAGGTGGGCTCAGTTCTAAAGGGTAGAGCCTAATTTTTATGAATAGAAAACAAATATATTCATAAAGGGGTTGATCCTATGAACTTGGTATTCTTAGTATCAGGTGCTAGCCACATAATGGAATATTCTTAATGCAGTTTAATTCTAAAAATTGAAAATCTGCTGAGATCCAGATGTTAGGGCATATACTGCAGAGTACTCTACCAATCATTGACTCAAATAATTGATTCAAATAATAGAGAAAAAATTTAGAAGCAGGTGAAAGGTTAGTTCTCTATGAGAACATGTATAAAACTGTATTTCATCAGAATACCTGTGGATGTATAATTCTTGGGACTGTTTGCTTGAATATAATGAAATGAATTCTGTGTATAACAAAATAAGAAAAGATTGAGATAAAACTTAACCTTAATATTTATGTCTTAAATTAGATGAATGTATTTGTTGCTATAATGTGCTTGAAAGCACAAGAAATAAACATATAAGTATCAATAAGCATTGAAGAATATTATTAACTCCAAAGGTAGAAAAGCAAATGATTTTGCTGAATTTTATCAAAATATATATACAGGTAACTCCCTGTATAACATGGCACTTCTATAACATGGTTTTGCTCTCACATGGTTTGAGAATTGGGGAAAACCATCATACAACATAGCATCCTAGAACACAGTTTCACTCTAACGTGGTTTGAGAATTAGAGAAAGCCCCAAACAGCATGGAGCATATTAGCTTTTAAGAGCAAAAGATACCTCATTAGAAATTAAAGAAATTCCCAAATAACATGGAATGTAATAAAAGCTTTTAAAAGCAAAATGTATCTCATTTGAAATTTTTCATTCGACTGTGAACTTCATATCAGATTTGCCTGCAGAATCTTAAAATGTATTAGAATTTTAAATTCATTTTTGTTCATGGAGAATTAAGTACATACATATTAAAACTTTTGTGTATTTTTTATTTTACTACATTATACATAGATTTAAAATTTTCAGGTATTATTCAGCCCCTTTTAAAGAAATGGTAATTAATAGTATGTTGTTTTTTAACTTTTGGAGCCTAACCCCCTTTTTTGTACTGGTTCTTTGTTTTATATAACATAAGATTTTTAGGAACCTATTAATTGTGTTATACAGGGGTTACCTGTATATATTTATTTTTCTTATATATTTTCCATTACCCCTTTCCCCAACTTATACCACAATTTCCACACTGTTGTCCATGTTCATAAGTCCTTTTCCCTTTTCACTCAAATCCTTCACCTTTTAACCTCTCCCCTACCCCCATGAGCTGTAATCCTACTCTCTATCTATGAGTTTGCCTCTATTTTGCTTGTTAGTTCAGTTTGTTCATTAGATTCCACATATAATTGAAATCATACGGTACTTGTCTTTTTTCTGACTGGCTTATTTCACTTAGCATAATGTTCTCCAGGTCCATCCATACTGTCACAAAGGATAAAATTTTCTTCATGTTCATGAACAAATAGTATTCGATTGTGTAAATATCCCATGGTTGTTTTATTCATTCATATACTGATAGAGACTTGGACTGCTTCCATATCTTGGCAATTGTAAATAACACTGCAATAAACATAGGGGTGTTTTCGCATTGGTGTTTGAGGTTTATTCTTATACGGATCACTGTGTCAAAAGGCAGATCCAAATTTAATTTTTTGAGGTATCTCCATGCTGCTTTCCACCGTGGCAGCACAGATCTGCATTCTCACCAACAGTGCAAAAGGGTTTTCCTTTCTTCACATTCTTGGCCCCAGCACTTGTTATTTGTTGATTTATGATGGCCATTCTGACCATCATCAATAAATGTAAGGTGTAAGGTGATATCTCATGGTTTTAATTTGCATTTCTCTGAAGATTGAAGACTTAAATGTTAGACCCAAAACCATAAAAATCCTGGAAGAAAACATAGGCAGTAAATCTCAGACATATCGTAGCAATATTTTATTTGATATATCTCCTCAGGCAAGGGAAACAAGAAAAAATAAACAAATGGGACTACATTAAACTAAAAAGTTCTTGCACCGCAAAGGAAACCATCAATAAAATAAAAAAGGCAACCCATAGAATAGAGAACATATTTGCCAATACATCTGATAAGTGAATAATACCCAAAATTTACAAAGAACTTATAAAACTCAACACCAAAAAAACCAAACAATCCAATTAAAAAATGGTCAAAGAACCTCAAAAGTTACTTCTTCAAAAAGGACATACGGGTGGCCCATAGACATATGAAAAAATGCCCTTTTGACTTTACTGTAAGTTTATTTTTATAATAAAAATGGAAAGGCAGAGAAAAAATTCCATGCTACAAAATCTAGAAGTTAATTGTTTTTACTATTTTACTTTTTCTTTTCCTTATAATTTGTTATTGTTATAAATTATAAAATCAATTATGTAGTTACTGAATAACTTAATTTAAATTGGGTTTGATGATAGTTCACTTACAAATAAAGGCTGCTGCCTTAGGAGCAGAAATTACTGCATCTGAAAAATTTGAAATATTCTCTGAACCCTGATCTCATCATTGTAGTTCCTGAGGCTACATTTCTAAACTTCAAGTTGGATTAAGAACCTCAATAGGGAGAATGTTAAAATGATAGCTACACCATCATTTTAAAACTTACCAGGATTTATTCATCCTTCCTGGTGTTCCTGTCTCTTTTATATGTAGGTAATTATTACACTGATCATATTTTCTGTTGTCTTTTGTATCTTTGAATCCCTCTCCTATAACACCAAATACAGTGCTAGAGTCTTAGAGCTTGTCAGGACATGTTTGACTTTTGAGTAAATAGTAAATTTTTGAATTATTGTATTTTGTATTTAAAAGTATTAATAAAGGGACATTAGAGAAGGAAACAGGGATTACATGAAAAAGTGCACATTGGCAGAGTCATAGAGTAAATAATATATTAATTAACTCATATGCTTTTTCAAAGAATGATGACATCCACTTGTACCAAATAAATAAAATTATGTATTTGTTTCTTTTATTAAGGTCTCTGTATTTTAGGTTTACTTTATTAAATAACTCTCTTTAAACCACAGAATAAGTTGTATTGATATTGCTGCTTTTTAAAGATAAATAAGAAAATGTCTCTTTGTTGTAGTTACATATGGCATGTGCAAGTGGCTACAAGGAGGTGGTATCTCTGCTCCTGGAACATGGTGGAGACCTCAATGTAGCAGATAATCAGTACTGGACCCCACTGCACTTGGCAGCAAAATATGGCCAGGTAACTAATTTCCTGAATTATTTTTTAATAGTTTTATATCATTTTTATTTTACTTCATCATGCACTAATCACTGTGTAATTTGACTTTTAATAGTATCAGCATACTAAACAAAGAACTTTATGATTGAAAGGAATCTTACTTTTAGAAGGACACATATTAACATTCCTTAGGACTTTGCATACTGCATATTGTATTCAAAATCATTGGAGAAATAATCAAAACATATTCTTTATAAAGTGGACTCAATGCAAATTTTTGACTATTATATTATAGGCCTTATAAGCTTACTATTCCATAAGTCTATAATAATTCTGTTTTTCTACGGTTAGGTGTGAAGTAAAATTACATTTTATATTTTATTTTTCAATATAAATTACATTTTATTTTAATGAATAAAGGATGAGTGCATAGCAGAGTTCTTTCCCTGAATTAATTTTTGGAAATAGCTAATACACATTGAGTTACTATTGTACAAATTAATTTTCACTAAGTACCATTATATCATGAAGAAGGAGTAAATTCTAATTTTTAAATGATTTACATAGGTGAATGTAATAGCAGTGTTTATGATTATTTATCAATTTAAAAATTAATTTGTAAAAATATACATATTTTGTTAGAGAAAGCCTTAGTAGTAATAGTACTCAAAATAACTGTTTAACATAAATATGGATATTTAAACTAGTTGATTTCTAAACCTTAGTTTGAGTTGCAGTCACACTCATTGAAGTTTGTAAGTTAAGCCCTTTAGGTACTCACTGTTACACAAAATATCTATCATAAAATTTAGTACAATTGTTGAAAGAATTGAAAGCATTTGCCTTTCAAACATTTTTAAAAAAGCACTTTGCTTGGGGAAGGTCTTCAATTTAATAAAAACAATGTTTACTTGGACAACATTTTCTGTAGAAAAAGATCAGTCATTTAGTAACTATTTTTAACAAACTATTAACAAACCTCAGACTGCTTTTAACAAGTGAATGAATGGGTTAAGGGATTGAGGCTGCAGGTAGCTGAAGTCATTGGCTTCAGGGGACCAGGTCTCCAGATCACCATAGATTACTGGAGTATTGGGGGTTTAATGCCTCAGTACTCCATTTCTAGCACAGTAGCAACTTGGAATATTTGGGTGAGAGATTTTGTAATTAGTTAAAAACAGAGAAGTGCCAGGTTGCAAACCCAGCCAGGTCCGTAGCTAGAGGCAGGTGAAAGGCAACCACACATTGATGTCTTTCTCCCTCTCTGTCTCTCTCCGTTCCCCTCTTTCTAAAAACAATAAATGAAATACTAAAAACAAACAAACAAAACCCCCCAAAAAACAGAGAATCAAACATAAGAAAGTACTCTTTCTAAGAGCACAAACTCTTGGTCTATGCTGAAGAAATGGTAACCAATCAGTATATTATCCAAATGTGCCCATTATATTCAGGGTTGCTTCTGGAAGGAGCTAAATCTGGAAGTGAATGATAGCTTGGTAAAATGTGGTAGACATCTACCCCACCTTCAGTGAATCAAGGCTTTCATTTTATCTAGTTTTTCACTTTTTATTGGAATTTTCAATTTTGGATCAATATCATGAAAAAAAGAGTTGTTTTCTTTTAATCACTTTTTTTTAAAAAAGATTTTATTTCATTATTTTTAGAAAGAGGGGAAGGGAGAGAGGCAGAGAGGGAGAGAGACATCAACGTATGGTTGCGTTTCACCTGCCTCCAGCCACAGACCTGAATGGAGACCTGGCTTGCAACCTGGTTATGTGCCCTGGCTGGGGAATCGAGCCTGAGACCTTTGGGTTCGCAGGCCCACACCTTATCCACTATGCTACCAGCCAGGTGTAATCACTTTTATGTGACAATAAACTATGTCGGGTAGGACTAGATTTTAAAAGGCTTTTTTCTCTTTTTTGAAGACATTATAGACTAAACGTGTCACTATTTTTCTTTTTTTTTTTTTAAAGAGGGGAGGGGGAAGGAGGAGGTGAAGGAGAGGAGCAGTTTAGTCAAGGAACTAAAATGGAAGAGCCATGGACATGGACAATAAGTGAGATTGACTTTGAGGGGGAGTTGGTGGGTGGGGAAGGGGGCAGAGGGGAGAAAAAGGGGATGGATGTAATACAACAACAATAAAATTAAATTTAAAAAAGGATTTTATTATTTTTTAGAGAGAGGGGAAGGAAGAGAGGAAGAGAGGGAGAGAAACATCCATGGATGGTTGCCTTTCACCTGCCTCCAGCTATGGACCTGATTGGAGACCTGGCTTGCAACCTAGTTATGTTGCCCTGGCTGGGAATCAAACCAGTGACCTTTGGGTTCACAGGCCAGTGCCTTAACCACTGTGCCACCAGCCAGGGCCTTCACTATTTTTCTTATTAGAAATGTAACAATTTTTATCAGAACCCAGTATGTAGTTTTTATTTGGTTGCATATCCAAAGAAATATTTGGTATAAATTGATATATTATTGTATTTTTAAGTTCTGTGGGGCCCATTTGGTCCTTTCTTATAACATCTATGTTTTTGAAGAGATTTTCTATTTTTTTCCTTGTATCAAGAGAATTTTGAACTTACGATGGCTGTTTTAAAATCATTATCAAATAATTTCAGCAGGATTCATCTTGCTATTGATGTCAATTAATCATTTTTTTCTCATTCTGGGTGTAATTTTTTTATCTTGATATGATGAGTAATTTTATCTTGGACATTTTGGTATTATATTAAGAGAATGTTGGTTTTATATAAATCTTCTCTTTTAGCTAGCAATCAGCCTGTTTAGGTTTAACATCCAGATCCTGGTCTACTTGAGTGGGCTATTGGTTCTAATGAGAGTTTCACCTCAGACCCTTTGAGGTACTGTTTTGGAATGCTTGGCTTATATTAGTAGGCCCTGGAGGCTCCCACTGGTTCCTGCTGGTTCACCTGAAGGTGTACTAGGATACCCCAGGTCTCTTGGTGGGTTGGGGGGGGGGGCTGCATAGGGTCAAAAAGACTTTCCAAGCTTCAGGCCATTGGGGGAAAGTTTCTTCTTCCAAGTGACCCCTCCAATCCTTTTTCATCTCTTGGGGTGGAGGGGAATCTTAGACTCAGTGGAAGGAAATTGGCTGTTTTGGCACTTAACATTAGCGGAATCATGGTGTTGAACTTACTAGATAATGTCAGGGAGACAGGGTTTGTATGGAGGAGGGATGCATCTATCTGGGGCCCTTTTTGTTGCTAGGCTGAGGATGGAGAACACCGAATCTGGAGATGCCTTCTTCTGTTGGATGTAAGAACATAGATTTCCCTGCCTCTCTATGATTCCTCTCTTCTTGGTGTCTTTAGCCAGTTCTATTTTTCAGAGTTCTTTCTTGGTTGTGTGTTATCGCCTGGGTTTATTGGTATAATTGACACAGAGGACCAAGAGGAAACCAGTCTAAATGAGTGTGTTTTTAAAACAACTGTCTTTCTTTTGAAAAATATTTATTTCTGAAATCCTGGTAAAGTTGATCAAGTGTGATGAAAGGAAATTAACTATGGTTATTTTCAACATGAAACCCACCTGTAGAGGCAGAGTAGAAATTAACACACACTTACAAAATTGTTATTATTGCTATTTTTTGTTCTAAATGTTGGCCCTGCCTAAATATGGTCAATGTTTCCTGACTCACATTTAGAAGAAACATCTAGATATTTTTATTCAACATCTTAGATGCTACAGTGATTAAGGAGGAAAGAAGTAGTGGCTCTTAAATATTTTATCCCTAAGTAATCAGATGAAGCCACCTATAGTTTTCCCAGAAATTCAAAGACACATAAAGTATACCTATAATTTCAGAGGTCTAGATCCTCCATGAAAACAAGACATATTTCTTTCATGGGTTAATAAGAAACCCTACTCTGAAAAAGTAGAAACTTTTACCTTAAAAAATGTACTTTTAAAGGGCCTGTAATAGAACTTTATTATAAGTGTTAAAAGATAAAATCATAGTCAGACAGAATTTGTGTCTTGGAGAGAGAAATGTTTTATATAACAATGGCAAAAGCTTAAGGAATATATATTTAAACTAATAAAACAAGTTAGCTATATAGTAAAAATACTTTCAACTTGTGTTAGTGATAAAAGTAGATTTTAAAATGTTATTTTACACCATTATTTAACAATAAAAATTATTTAATCATTAACATATATGAGGCCAAATGTGATATCTGCCATATCACAAAATGATATAATGAACATAAGCTTAGTTCAATTGCTTCTTCTTTATCATAGCTTTCTGGAACTTCCTGTCATCCCAAAGTCATAGGATAGCAGAATCTGTGATTAGTAAGGCAGAATAGGTGGATATCAGTACTCTTATTCTATTTACCTGTCACATTCCAAAAGCTCCCCAAACTTTGGGATATTTTTCTCAATTACAGTTTATATTCAATATTATTTTGTATTAGTTTCAGGTATACAGCACAGTGGTTAGACATAATATCCTTTATAAAGTATTCTCCCTGACACTTCTAATACCCAGTTGGCACCATACATAATTATTAAAATATTATTGACTATATTTCCTATGCTGTGCTTTGCATCCCCACGACTATTTTATTTTTATAATTACCAGTCTCTTTCACCAAGTCTCTCAACACCCCCTCTCTCTGGCATTTGTAAGACTGTTCTCTGTATTTATGAGTCTGTTTTTATTTTGTTTGTTCATTTATATTATTCTTTAGATTTTGCATACATGTGAAATCATATGTATTTGTCTTTCTCTGACTTACTTAATACCCTCTAGGTACCTCTGTGCTGTCACAAAATGGTAAGATTTTGCCAAACTTTGGATTTCTGAAATTTTCATTTTAAGCCTAGAGAAACATAGCCATGACACCTAGCCATGAAATTACATGAGAAATATGATTGGAAAGGTGTGTTAACTTTTTAAGATACAGAGTAATTAAGATTGATGTTTTTATTACTACATCTCTAGTGTGCCAGCTACATTTCCAGTACTCATCATTTATTAATGTTGTAAATTAAGAAACTTTCCAGTTGCTTTATTTTTTTCAAACCCAGCTACAAAGTATTTGATCCCAATTTTTAGAAACCAGTATTTCTCTCTCTTTTTAGATTCCCAATTTCTTTTATTTCCCAGACACTGCTGCCACACAAATACACCTATACTACTTCATCCTGCCAAACGCAATGATTAAGCCAGCTTTGTCTTGAGAACTTCCATGACTGCCTCACTGGCTCTAAGTAACAGTGACCACTCACTGGCTGTGTGAACCTAATAAACTTTGATGCTTTTTTCATGAAACCTAGCCCCAGGGTCTTCAAGTAATGACAGCCATCTGTTTAAAGGGGTATTTTTACATATCTCAGAAGATTGTTGAGAATAACTAAGACAAACGCATCACTGAAGCATCAAAGCATATGTCCTAGTCAGTTGATCCAGTTGCTAGATTTGCATAGACAGATGTCCAACATAATTATTCCAGAAGTGACCCTGGCTTGTAGCACAGTGGATAAGGTGCCAGCCTGGGAACCCAAAGGTCACTGGTTCAATTTCCCAGCCAGGGCACATAACCAGGTTGTAAGCCAGGTTTCCAGTCAGGTTCATGGATGGAGGCAGGTGAAAGGCAACCATCCATTGATGTTTCTCTCCCTCTCTGCCTCTCTCCCTTCCTCTCTCTCTGGAAATAATAGAAATAAAGTCTTTAAAAAAATTATTCCAGAAATGGCCTTGTACCTACAGTGTGAAAATAAGATAGATTTTACAAATAATTTCGCCTTTATCCTCTGCTTCTCTAGAAAATGACTGACTAGCCATTAATTATTTTCTACATCCTTATGTATTTTAGTACAAAGGATAGGATCTGAAGGTTATACATATCCTTTCCATTTTGCTCCACTAAATCTACTAGAATTGGGTCTCCACCATAATTTAAGCTTTAAAACAGCAGAGGCATTACTTGTGTGGCCCACTGTGCCATCCCAGTGTCCTGTAGAGTAACTGAAAGAATTGAACGGACAAGTCAATAACCAGGAACTAGAAGCAAAGTTCTAATGCTGAGAGGTAGAGTAAGGATCTTCTGTTAAAATATATGACATCACTTTGGGGGGAAAGGGTGGGTGGGGAGGGGGACAGAGGGGAGAAAAAAAGGGATGGATGTAATACAACAACAATAAAATTAAAAGAAAAAAATATATATATATGACATCAGAACCAAACTATTTTTCATCAATTCAAACTACAAAAATAAATAAAAGATTTATGTTAATAGAAGACTTTGAGTAAATTGTATCTTGATTATTTTGTCAAGAATAGACCATATGATATCTAGAATTATTTTTAAAGTGTTTACCCATAAAATACCACTTGATATTTATTTTGGAAATGATATTTTAGAAACAGGTTTTACTTAGGTATCAATTTATATGCATGAGAGATTTATAAGCCTCTAAAGATATTTACTATAAATAAATGGATCTCAGTTCAGGAAAAAAGCTTGATAAATTCTAACATTTTAGAAAGACTAATAACATTTTTAGAAATATTCACAGCAATTTCACAGTCTTATAAATATTTTATGAACATAAATACCTTTATAGAAAAGGTAGTTTATAATTTATAACAGTATTTACAGTATTTATTACTGACATTTATACTGGGATAGCATATATATTTTAAAACTTCCTTTTATAAATACATTAACTTTGCTGTTGAGAAAAAAACAAATGTCTGTTCTATAAAACTTAGAACTAACCATGTTATATGAGCAACAATTCTTTCATGAGTTGTACATAAAATAAAATTTGATTCTAGCCACCTACATATTTTAGTGTTTGTAATAGCATTGGTAATGCTAGAACAAAAAACAGAAGAAAAAAATTATACGAATGCTGAAATGTACATATCCTTCTCTTCAAAAGTATTTCTATCAAATAACCCATATTTGAGTCTTGATGTTCAAAGGAGTTATTTGTATTCTCAAATACATTTTGTATGTAAGAAATGAAATATATTAAAGTTTTTTTTCAAATATTTCTTCTTTGCTTTGCAAACACACTAAAAACACTGTTCTGTTTTCATCCTACCCCTTTGATCATACCATATTGATAAACTCAGTACTCTATCCTAGGTTCTATCTCTTTTCAATATTTACATGTCTTTTTTGGAGTCCCCCCCCCACACACACACCCTACAGCTCGGAACACTCAGCTGCTTATGTTTTTGAAAGTATTTTCTCCTCTCATTTCTGTCCCAAGTTCCAGTTCCAAAAGGACCACTGCCCAGGGGGTAATACCTGCCAACCTGCCTTCAAACTCAACTTGTATACAAAGAGAATTATTATCTTTTTCCCACCCCTAATCTTTCACCCCTTTTCTGTTTTACCATTTCCTGAGTGTTTTTCTTTTCCTACCCCTCCTCTCCTCACCCATATCTATTAAATTACTGAGCCCCAAAACTTTTACCTAGTAAATGGCCTTGAGCTATTTGAGCTACAATCAGAACCAATTAATCCTTGAGTCTTCACTGCCTCTACCCTCATCCAGTGCTTTAGCATGTCTACATCAGAGTTAACCCACCAAATTTTTAACAAAGCTCCTCCTTACCCTTCCCCAACTCCATTTTAAATGCAAAAATAATCAACCTGTTTTGACACATTCTTTCCATTGCTGTGGATATGAAGTACCGACTTTGTTACATAGATTATGAGCCCCAGGTGCCTGAGTTTCCACTTAAGTCTCCAGCTCTAGCTCTCCTATCTCCTACCTCCAGGTCAGAGTATGTAGCCATGCTGGGCTTCTTTCAATATCTGGAATATGCCATCATGTACATCCTCCTCATGTTCTTTGCTATTCCTGAAAGTGTTAGGTGGTCAAATCTTACATAACCTTGCTGGACTACACTGAGATGTTACTTTACTAGCTGTCGTTTCTAATTTCCTAAATTCCAGTGAAATGGCTTTCCTGATGCACCCTCTGTAGCACCTTATATATTTGGTATCACTTCACATATCACAATATGTTGGAATTGTCTCATTTGTTCACATCACCCCCTTGGTTACGAGAACTAAGTGCAGGTACAGCATCTACAGCATGTCTTCATTAGTACAAGGCCAGACACAGCACTCAGTTCCCATTTATTAATGAAAGAATCAGTGTATGTTCTAGTTTAGCAAATGCTTGTCTTTCTTAGTGGTGGACCATTGAATACATGTATGAAGAACAGGCAAGTGAGCATGCAACATATAATTGACTGTCCAATGGGAGAAATCCTTTTATAGATATCCAGCAGATATTTGGGCACGTGCAAGGTATTGATAGGGTAGGTCTGGAAATAGGGATTTGTGATAGATTACTCAAAGAAATTTTGCAAGATGGAAAGGGCATTCAACTTTGAACTAAATATTGTGGGTGGTATCATAACTATATTATAAAAAGGTTTTTTGGAGGGGTCTGAAGTGGAATGGATGTGGGAGAATGAAGCTGCTGTGTGAAAGAGGAATACTTCTAGAAAGAAACATGGACAATTGTGCTGAGTACTTGTGGGACGGGAAAGCATGTATTTTGAAGGATGAAGGCAGAGCTATTTGCTTAATAAGAAACCACAGTTGACTTAAAAATAAAGTTAATATCAAGAATTTATTTGACATTTTTATATTTTAGATCTGAAGTTCTTCAGATGATTCTGAGTTAGAGGCATTTAGTCATTACAATATTAAATATGAACCAATGCACATAGGATACACAAATTCTGAATTTCCTGGGGACCTTGAACATCATAATTTCTCTTTATTAAATTAAATGAAACAATCTCTTTAGCTTCTGAAATGGGAATTTGACCATCTCCAAACTCATTACTATTTTTAAAACTTTTTAAAAGGTAATTTAAGTCAATATCAAGGATTAATTTTGTTAAATTTTATTCAGACTGAAATTCAACTATTCACAGAAGGAGAAAAAGTCTATATTCAATAATTTGTGTGAATTGAAGTTTTAGCTTAAACACATTTTCCACTAGCCATGTTGTATTTTCTTTCACACACACACACACGCACACACACACACAGAATGCTAGTTACCTTAACCTTTGGTAAGTTTTGGTGATTACTGTTTTTCGCAGTTTTACTTATCTATGGTCAACCACAGAAGAATATATACAAGATCTCTCCAGAAGAGATCTTCTGCACTATGAAAAATGGAGACATTTATTGAAGAAGATACAAGAAACATTGTACATAAGATAATGATGCCTCAGTCCCCTTCAAAGTAGAGACCTCACACAGTTCTCCCAATTGCTATCAGCTGCCCCATCTTATTTTCCTGAATCTCATCAGCAGTTTGAAATCTCTTCCTTTTCAAAGGTGATTTTAGTTTTGGGAAAGGCCAGAAGTCATAGGTCATTGAATCTAGGCTATCAGGGAGCTGAGTCACCTGGGTGATTTGATATTTTGTCAAAAAACTCTGCATAAGATGTGATGCATGAACAGGCGCATTGTTGTGATGAAGCTGCCAATCACCAGTTGCCCATAGGTGTGATCTTCTGAATCGTCCGAATAGTTTCCACAAAGGAATGTCCAAACTTAATGCAAAATTTGATTCAAATTCATATCTCAACTTACTCAGTCATTTTGAATACAATGGCCACACGATACACATGCTCACTCAACAGTCTCTACCACCCCCACTGGCTAGTACAGTGAAGTCATCGTTGTTCACTCATGTGTCTTCCAATACAGTCTCCTTGACTGCTGGGTTTCATTGATATCATGCGAACTATTCTTGTTATGTGAACAATAGCTGGACTTTTTCCAGACAGACCTCATACACCAGGAATTATTTGTATAAATGTTGCAAACAGATGAAATTAAGCAATTCATTGTTTAGGGATATTTCCAAATGTAAGAACTAAACGTATAAAGAAAACATAGTAATGGTTAATCCAATATTCATGATGGTGGTCAACTCTGAGAAGTAAAAAGAGGGATACTTTTTAGGAAGAACACACAAATATACCATTTATGACATTTAACATTTCAGTGCATAGGAATTTATTTCATTACTGTTCTTTCAGCATACATACTTGTATATATTATATGAATACTTTGTATGATGTATTTTATAATAATTTTTAAATGTATTTAATGTCTCATCATGTTGTTTAATTCATTTAAATTGAGATTTTTTATAAATCTCTAACATGGCTTTAGGTTCATATCGTCCACTATGCTGTAAGGGATGGACAGTGCAGTAAGTGATAATTTAATGAATTGCTGAATTAGAAAAACAAAACAAGCTGTAATATGTGATTCCTCCCAGAAGAGATACCTTGCAGTAAACCTAAGGAGTATTAAATGTGCTTTTTCAAATCCTCAGTGATTGATTTTTCCTTTATGTAATAAGTAGTGTTTAATTTGAGTACATTAATTGCTGAAATTGTTTGTATGTCATTTTTTTTAATTTTATTGTTGTTGTATTACATCCATCCCCTTTTTGCTCCCCTCTGTCCCCCCACCCACCCACCCATTCCCCCCAAAGTCAATCCCACCTGTTGTCCATGTCCATGGTTCCTTTATACTAGGTTCTTGTCTAAGCTGCTCACCATCTTTGCCTCTACCTCTCCCTCCCCCCTACCCCGTTCCCCTGACCACTGAAGGCCTATTCCTTGTATTCATAT
>PVIW01009511.1:7437-51538 GCA_004026585.1 Noctilio leporinus
TGATTGCCATTCTGACAGGTGTGAGGTGGTATCTTATTGTGATTTTAATTTGCATCTCTCTGATGACTAGTGATGTTGAGCATTCTTTCATATGCCTCTGGGCCCTTTGTATATCTTCCTCAGTGAGTTGTCTGTTCAGGTCCTTTGCCCATTTTTTAATTGGGCTGTCTGTCTCCCTGGTGTTGAGTTGCATTAGTTCCTTATATATTTTGGAGATCAGACCCTTATCTGAGGTATCATTGGCAATTGTTTTCCCATACAGTTGGTTCCCTTTGAATTGTGCTGATATTTTCTTTAGCTGAACAGAAACTTTTCAATTTGATATAGTCCCATTTGTTGATTCGTTCTTTTATTTCCTTTGCCCTTGGTGAAGCATCAGTAAACATATTTCTGCGTAGGATATCCAAAAGTTTACTGCCTATATTTTTCTCCAGGACCTTTATGGTGGCACCGCTTATGTTTAAATCCTTTATCCATCTTGAGTTTATTTTGGTGTATGGTGTAAGTTGGTGGTCTAGTTTTATCTTTTTGCCTGTTGCTGTCCAGTTCTCCCAACACCATTTGTTGAAGAGACTGTTTTTACTCCATTGGATGTTCCTTCCCCCTTTGTCAAAGATGAGTTGACCATAGAGTCCTGGGTTAATTTCTGGGCTCTCTATTCTGTTCCATTGATCTATATGTCTATTCTTATGCCAGTACCATGCTGTTTTGATGACAGTAGCCTTGTAGTATTTTTTGAAGTCCGGGATTGTGATTCCTCCTACCTTGTTCTTCTTTCTCAAGATTGTGGTGGCTATTCGTGGGCGTTTTTGGCTCCATATAAATTTTTGAAGTATTTTTTTTATTTCTGTGAAGTCTGTCATTGGTATTTTAATTGGGATTGCATTGAATATGTAGATTGCTTTGGGTAGTATGGACTTTTTAATGATGTTAATTCTTCCCATCCACGGACGTGGTATATGCTTCCATTTATTTGTGTCTTCCTTGAGTTCTTTTTTCATTGTTCTGTAGTTTTCTGAGTACAGGTCTTTTACCTCCTTAGTTAAGTTGATTCCTAGGTACTTTATTTTTCTTGTTGCTATGGTAAATGGGATTTGTTTTTTCGCTTCTATTTCTGTTGTTTCATTATTGGTATACAAAAATGCTTTTGATTACTGGATATTGACTTTATACCCAGCTATTTTGATAAATTTGCTTGTTAGGTTGAGTAAGTTTTTGGTGGAGCCAATCGGGTTTTGTATGTACACTATCATATCATCTGCAAATGATGACAGTTTGACTTCCTCCTTTCCAATTTGGATACCTTTGATTCCTTTTTCTTCTCTGATGGCTATAGCTAGAACTTCCAAGACAATGTTGAATGGAAGTGGAGAAAGTGGACGGCCTTGCCTTGTTCCTGATCTTAGGGGAAAAGCTTTCAGTTTTTGTCCATTAAGTATGATGTTGGCTTCAGGTTTCTCTTAGATGGCCTTTATGATGTTGAGGTATGCTCCCTCTATTCCCATTTTGCTGAGGGCTTTTTATCATAAATGGTTGCTGCACTTTATCAAGTGCTTTTTCAGCATCTATTGATATGACCATATGGTTTTTATCTTTCAATTTGTTGATATGGTGTATTACATTGATTGATTTACGAATGTTGTACCATCCTTGCATCCCTGGGATGAAGCCCACTTGATCATGGTGTATGATCTTTGTAATATACTGCTGAATCCGATTGGCCAATATTTTGTTGGGAATTTTAGCATCTATGTTCATCAGAGATATTGGCCTGTAGCTTTCTTTCTTAGTTGTATCTTGCCCTGGTTTTGGGATTAGAATAATATTGGCCTCATAGAAAGAGTTTGGGAGTCTTCCCTCTTCCTGAATTTTTTGGTATAGTTTGAGGAGGATAGGAGTTAGTTCTTCTTTAAATGTTTGGTAAAATTCCCCTGTGTAGCCATCTGGTCCAGGGCTTTTGTGCTTTGGGAGATTTTGGATTACTTCTTTAATTTCACTAGTTGTTATTGGCCTATTTAGGCTTTCTGCTTCTTCTGGGTTCAGTTTTGGTAGATTGTACCTTTCCAGAAATGTGTCCATTTCATCCAGGTTGTCATATTTGTTGTCATATAGTTGTTTGTAGTAATTTCTTACAATCTTTTGTATTTCTGAAGTATCAGTTGTGATTTCTCCTCTGTCAGTTCTGATTCTGTTTATTTGGGTCCTCTCTTTTTCTTGATGAGTCCGGATAAGGGCTTGTCAATTTTGTTTATTTTTTCAAAGAACCAGCTCCTGGACCTGTTGATTCTTCGAATTGTAGTTTGAATCTCTGAGTTCTTTAGTTCTGCTCTGATCTTGATGATTTCCTTCCTTCTACTTGCTCTGGGCCCCACCTCAATTTTTAAAATTGGTCTAATCTATGGTATGTTATTTGGGGGGAGGGAAATAGGTTCAAAGCAGAGATTTTCAAATTTTTTGCCCTTAGGACCCTTTTATACTTTTAATAGTTTTTGAGGACCCCAAAAAAGGTTTTATTTATGTGGATTTTGCCTTTGGCACATACTGTTTTAGAAATTTAAAAATAGAAATACTATGAAATTAACTTTTCTCAAATACATACATGTGAACTAGTGAAAAGGGTGGCATTGTTTCTCTTACCACAAATCTCTTAACTTCTGCTATAATAGAAGACTTGGATTCTCACATCAATTCCTGCATTTGATCTATTGCATTATCCCACATCATCCATGTAGCCTTTGGAAACTTCCTTCTGCACTTAGGAGAGAATAAGAGTGAAAGAGGCAAATAATGTCTTAGGTTTATTCTTGGTGAACTAGATCAGAATTGGATATTTGTTGTTTCTGGCAAAATTAGGAGTGAACTTAACAATTTCTCATGCATACCTTAGGGAGGTGTGGTGTTAGTCTGTGCCACTCAAACAGAAAATATTCTAGGAAAGTACTGTTTGAGTCAAAGATGAACCTTTTTTTAAGAGTCAAAGATGAAAAAGAAATTCTTCTGTGTAATCACTTCATTGATGTTACTATACTGAAGGAAAATGAGTATCTGTATAAGGGTCAATGATTTTAAGAAATCATTTCTTTTTGCTCAATTGGTTAATATTCCACCTTATTCTTTAAACTACTTGGGGCAACTCTGGAGATAAGTAGTATAATAGAATATTTAATATAGATGGGGCAAGAAGAAAATGATTAGAAACTAAGATTAAAGTCAGGAATAAAGTTAGCACATAAAATAAATTTCATACATTTCTAGATAGCTTTTAGAAGTGAGAGAAAACTATAGTGTTTTCAAATGTTCCAACATGAAAAAATTTCCTGAAATGTTTTAAAATTACCCCATTCTGAGCAGTTTTAAAGTATAGTGCCATTTATGAAAATCTGCATATTCACCTTTCCAAGGAAAATAATCTTGTTTGTGTAATGCCAGTCTACTTTGCTTGTGAATTGACTTGCTAACACGTATTAAACATTTTTAAACATTTTGACTTGATTGTATTTATCAAGAATTAAGTGATTATTTTGTTGTTTAAAAATGCTAGAATGGTAATTGCATTTTACAGCTTGATGTGACATCAGGGAAAGAGGGTAGCACTGTGATCTGGATGTGTGTGTGGCTCCAGGGCTGGCTTCCTACGGGCTTGGCCAGCCTCATACTCCTTGCTGCCTGGTGGCGAGGAGTGTAGATGGATGGGAAGTGGTGAACAGTGTGTAATTTGGAGCACAGAAGCACTCTAACCTGGTATCGGAGTAGGCTTGTTTGTTCATGAAAGGTATTTAAATGATCCCTTTACTTTGTTGGTAAGTATTCCAGGATCACAATTAGTATACCTCCTTTCATTGTGCTTCACAGATAACGTGCTTAGCAAATCACATGGCAACCCTGCTTTGAGCTAGTCTGTCAGCACCATTTTTTCAACAGGCTCAGATGATGGTTAGCATCTTTTAGCAATATTTTTAAGTTAAGGTAGGTACATTGTTTTCTTTTTACACATGATGCTATCCATCCAGACTACAGTATAGTGAAATTGCTTTTATTGGGTTTGCCAGAAAGTCCATATGGTTTTTTCTGTAGAATAAAAAACTCATTTTTTCATTTTCACCAATAACTTTATTGATTTGGATATTTTGAGTATGTTGGCTACATGTAATAGAACCTTGATTGTTCCCAGTTAATGTCTTCATTTGAGCGCTATCACTGTCAGCTGGTCTACCCCACCATAGAGCATCGTCCAACAAGAAATCTCCAGCACAAAACTTCACAAACCACTTTTGACATGTTTGATCAGTCACAGCACCTTCTCCATACACTGCACAAATCTAAGTATTTTTATGTTTTAGTTGCATTTTTGCCTTTCTTGAAACAATAAAGCATAATATGCTGTAAACATGTATTTTCTTCCATCTTCAGTATTAAAATGACTGCACAGAAATTCACCAATTTTAATATTTCTTTTTCAGTGCATACTGATAATGATAGCTGTCATGATACAATTTAACGAAAATTGTTTCAAATGAAGTTAAACACTGTTAAGTGCTACTAGAGCCATCTTATGGAGAAAACAAGGAACTTTTTGGTCAACCCAATGTATGCACTGGGAAACCAAAAAATTTGTGTGACTGACTTTATTGTGATACTTGCTTTATTGTGGTAGCCTGGAATCACACCCGCAGTGTTTCCAAGGTGTGCCTGGGATTGCTCAGGTGTTCCATCTGTTAAAATAACATGGTTACAATTTGTGCATTAAATATACGTAAATTTTACCTTAGATAATAAAAATAATCAAGTGGTGAGTGGATAGAGGTGGAGAGGAAACAAGAAAAGCATAGGGTTTGAAGCTAGGTAATGGGTATATGAGGTTATTAACATTGTTCTGTTCACTTTGTGAATATATATTCGAAGTTTTCCATAATAAAATGTGATTTTTCAGGTAACATTCTGGTCTCTCATATTAAAAAGTCTAAGTATATTTAGAATTAATCGAGGAATAGCAATGTAAGCATATCTAGAAATGTGAAAGTAAATAAGGAAATACAGCCTGCCTCTGCGGATTAGAGTAGTGTGGCGAAGGCTAGAGTAAGGAATGCATATTTTAGTTTGTAAGGCTTTCAGTGTTAACTTGATTTTTATTTTTATTTCATTTTATTTTAAGGTTTTATTATTTTTAGATAAAGGGGAAGGGAGGGAGGAAGAGAGGGAGACAAATATTAATATATGGTTGCCTTTCACCTGCCTCCAGCTGGGGACCGGGCTGGAGACTTGGCTTGCAACCCAGGCCTGTGCCCTGTGGGAATTGAACCAGGGATCCTTTGATTCACTTGCCAGCACTCAGTCCATTGAGCTACACCAGCCAAGACTTAACTTGGTGTTGTTTTTTTTTTAAACTTGATTTTTAAATGTTATGCATGTATTACTTTGGTGAAATGATCTATTAGTTCTGTGGATTATTGCATTGTTTTCAAGGAAAATAGCTACTGGATCCTATATAAATAATTAGGCATAGGCTGCCTTTAAGATGGACTCTATCCTTAACTTTTGCTTTTCTTTTTTTTAATTATTATTATTTTTTAAATTTTATTATTTCCAGAAAGAGAGGAAGGAAGAGAAGCAGAGAGGGAGGAAAGAAACATCAATGTATGGTTGCCTTTCACCTGCCTCCAGCTAAGGACCTGGCTGGAGACCTGGCTTGCAACCTGGTTCTGTGCCCTGGCTGGGAATCAAACCAGCGACCTCTGGGTTCGCAGGCTGGCGCCTTACCTACTGTGCTACCAGCCCCGGCAACTTTTGCTATTTTAATGAACAGATGATATAGTTTGGTACTTGACTTGACTCATGTTTGCACTTGCATTATCTTTTGTATAAAATTTCTGGTCAACAATGTGTTAATCACAATGTATCTTGGTGTGGTCCTCTTGGACTTCATCTTATGTGGAACTTTCTGTGTTTCTTGGACCTGGATATCTGTTTCCTTCCTCAGATTGGGAAAGTTTTTCAGCCATTATTTCTTTAAATATACTTTCTGTCCCTTATTCTGTCTCTTCTTCTTAAGGAATTCCTATAATGGGAATGTTAAGAGTGCTTGATACTCATGACCATAGAGGTCCTTACACTCTCCTTATATTTTTTCGTAAATATATTTTATTTATTTTGCTATTATAGTTGTCCCAAGTTTCCCTCCTTTGCTCCCCTCTACCCAGACTCTCTTTATTTTTAAAATTTTATTTTTTATTTTGCTGTTATGATTGGGTAATTTCTACAATACTATTCTGTCTTTCTGGTCACTAATCCATTCTTTTGTATTAACTGTATTGCTTTTGATTCTTTCTTATGTATTATTTTTGTTATTATTCATCTCACTTTTTTTCTTGTTACATTTTCTAACTTGTTGAAGTGCTCTCTGAATTCATCTCTTCTACTCTCAAATTTGTTGAACATCCTTACAACTATTTCTTTCAATTCTATATCAGGCAAATTAGCTCCATTTTATTCTTTTTTTTTTTTTTTTCTGTTCATTTTGGGCATATTATCTGTCTCCCCATTTTGTCTGACTTTCTGTGTTTATTCCTATGAGTTAGCTAATAGATCTCTCTCCTGTCCTGATCAGCATGGCTCTGTTGGTTGGGTGTTGTTCCCCATAAATCAAAAGGTCCTGGGTTTGCTTCACAGTGAGGGCACATGCTTGGGTTGCAGGTACAGTCCTGGCCAGGTCACATATCTGAGGCAGCTGATGTATGCTTTTCTCCTTCTCCTCTTTCTAAAAATAAATAAAATCTTTAAAAAAATAGATATCTCTCCCAATCTTGAAAAAGTAGCCTCTGTGTAGACTGTGTACCAGCTGGTTTTGGCAGGCTGGTTGTAGAGCAGGTGGGTGTGTGGTGCCTCACGTTGCACCTGTCCAGGAGTGGGTTCAAGGCAGGGCTGCCTGGTTTGGGCACCTATCCTGTTGTCTGTGGCATGATTAGGTCAGGGTGGAGCTGCTCTGAGTGAATGTGTCACAAAACCCTACTTAGCTTTGCACTTTCTGTGGAGGGAGCAACCCCGTGTGTGCACACGGATGCACTTTGCTGCTTTTCAACTTCTCTGGTTAGGGCAGCCCCACGTGTGTGCAGTCGCATTCCACTCACAGCAGCCCTGTGTGCGGGCACCATAATGCTGCTCTAGGTCACACTCCCGGTGGGCAGCCCCACGTGCATGTGGAGCAGCGCCCACTGTCTCTGCAGTGCTTTTGGACGGGCAGCCCTAACAGCAGTGGGTACCACAGCATTTTGCCAGCTCTGCATTCTCTCCAACACCCTGCCATGCCTGTTAGAACAATCTCTTGGTGGATGGCCCTTGTATGCATGTTGTGTTGCCCTTCTCTTCTTGCTGGAGCTAGCTGGGAGAGTTGGCTGGGTACACACACACCGCAGCAGCCTGGAAGGTTGGCTAGACATCCCGGAGAGGGCTCCTATCTGCTATCCAAGTGCAGGGGAAGTGTAAACAATGGTGCCCACCTATTCCTCCATCCTGGAGTTTCTTCAACTTCTGGAGAGCTCTCACGGTTCCCCAACCTTCAACCTTCTCTATGTGGTCTCTCTCTATTGTTTCTCGTGCAGAAGCTTCAGCTTTCTCTTAGTTGGCTCTCAGGAGGAATTGCTCTAAATATAAATGTACATTGGATGTGTTCTTGGGAGAGGGCGAGCCCAGCACCCTCCTACACCACTGTCTTGGATTTGCCTCTCTGTCTACTTACTTTGAATGAACAAATAGGACAACTTACATCAGTGGCTTTCAACTGGGGGTGATTTTGCCCCCAGAGGACATTTGACAATGGTTGAAGGCATTTTTGATGATGACAGCTGACAGGCTACTAGTGGTAGGTAGTGAATAGGGGCCATGGATACGGCTAAATACCCTGCAATGTGCTGAAGTGCCCTCTATTGCAAAGAATTAGCCCAAATGTCAGTGGTGCCAGTGCTAAGGGACTGTAACTGAAATTGAGAGAGCCTATCCTTTGCAAATACTAATGTCATCAGAAAAAAATTACTTTGGGGGAAATTGGGACAACTGTAAAAGTACAACAATGAAAAAAGGTGAAAGGAAAAAAATGCTTTGTCCTACTTTTTGGAAAAGAAACTATATAGAAATTAGCAACTTAGAGATTTGGATGGGCATATTCTCAGATAACTGTATTTTTCAAAATAGGAAAACTCAAATATAGGGTTACTGGTTTTCCTTATTTTACAGATGGGGTCGAGGATTTGGTCTTTTGGGTTCCATTTTTGGAAAGGATGGTGTATTAAACCAGCCAAACAGTGTCTTTGGACTTATATTTTATATACTACAGTTATTACTTGGTAAGTATTATATAGCAATACAAAACTAAGCTGGTTTTTTTTTGTTCGTTTGTTTTGTTACATTTTATTTAGTGCTTTGTCTTTGCCTGGAAATGTGTCTTTAAATAAAAGCATGTGTTAATGATAGAACCATTCATTTGTTACACATTTTTGTGTTGTGAAACTTGGTTCAGTACAATTCTAATGATGTTAATGTTGAACTTGGTGTCTCTTGGTGTTTAATCAGGGATAGTGGGATCCCATAAAAACCAGTCCCATTCAGAGAAATTATTACTTCCCTATAAACCTTTCCTTACTATTTTATATACTCTTTAGCTATTTAAAAATAGATGCTTTGGGACAACATTAATAGTTAATGATATTCATAATTCCATCACCTTTATATGTCCATTATTAGCATTGTCTTATGATTTTTTCCAATTATTTTTGCACAAACTCTTATATTATCAATCCTCTTAAGTGCTTTGTTTTTGTTGACATCAAGTCTCAAAATTTTTTGTCTAAATAGCACTGTGATCAACATTGTTTAAAATTTCCCTGACACATACAGCCTTCTCTCTTTGAATCATTTCTGCAGAGTAAATTTCCAAATGTGGGATGAATAAGTAAAAGAATCGATTTTTAAATGGAATTTAATAGGTATTAGCAAACCACTTTTCCCTCAATTGTCAGGTTTCTCCAAAGCTTCATCGACTTTCGTTTTTATTTATTTATTTAACAAATTTTATTTATTATTTTTAGAGAGAGGGGAAAGGAGAGAGGCAGAGAGGGAGAGAGACATCTACATATGGTTGCCTTTCACCTGCCTCCAGCCACAGACCTGACTGGAGACCTGGTTTGCAACCTGGTTATGTGCCCTGGCAGGGAAATCAAACCAGCGACTTCTGGGTTCGCAGATTGGCACCTTATCCACCGTGCTACCAGCCAGGGCCATCAACCTTCATTTTTAAAAACTGTTTTCTAAAGGGACAGAGGGGAGGATAAAAGGGATGGATGTAATACAACAACAATAAAATTAAATTTAAAAAAAAAAACAACTTTTCTGTAAAATACCTAATTTCATGCTATATATTAATAGCTATTTTTATTCTACATTTTAGCTTTCATTTATTGCCAATTTAGTTATTGGAATTCTTATTATAGGCCATTTTCATATTTGTTACAAATATTTAGCCCATTCTTTATCATTTTTTATTAGTTTTGTGAATTTTGATTTTTATGAGTACAAAAGCTTTTATACTTTTGAAGTTGAATTCAATCATTTTTTCCCTGGCATTTCACTTATTGTTTTATCCCATTATCTGCCAACTCTCTGTGCTCTTATGTCTAGCTGAAGTTGACTTGTTATGAGGAAATTATAAATTTAATTTTTCTCAATAGCCCTATTAACTTTGTTCCATTCTATACTTATATGTCCTGTAGAAATTTAAAAATATATGCTCAAGGATATTCAGAGCAGTACAATTTAAAATAGTAAAAAATTGAAAGTAGCTCAGCAAACCATAATGGTTGAATAAATTATATTACATCCATACTAGAAAACAGTGTAGCCATTAAAGGAAAAAGTTGCTATATATATGTATCCTGAAAAGATAAAGGCATAGTTTAGGGAACAAAAAAGCGCATTGTGGTATAATTGGTTATGGGGTAACTGTAGGTTTATACATGCAAATGCATAAGAAAGGATTTGGTGGTTGGGGGCTGGGGTAAGACTTTCACTTTTTATTATGTTATTTGTATTTGTTTTGTTTAGATTTCTAAAGATGAATATAAAGTGTATGCCCAAATTAAATAGGCTAAGAAATGCTTTGGACGATGTTAATTTTTGGAGATAGAGGTGGAACAAATTTCTATTACATTTAACACATGTTGACCAGCCATCAAAAAACTTGAGTTTTCAAAAAGCCCAAACGTTATTGACTGATAGATAATGAGTTAACTCAGGCTTGCACTTGCATTAGCTTTTGCTATAAAATTGCCAGTCATTCATGTGTTAACATGTGAAATAATGTATTTTTTTCTACCCACATTCTATGCATTTTTAGTATCAGGTCTTTACCACTGGAGGCACATTTGAATTCATCTACAGTTTACAGAGCACATCACCTTCACTTCTAAGTTGTTTGAGATACAGCGTTTTTAATTTAATTTTTCCATAGGTAATATATTCATGTGGTTCCAAAGTTTAAAAAATGTAGAATGCTATACAGTGAGAAGTCTGTCCCACTCTTGTCCCCCCTGCCTCTCATCTCTGACTGGTAGCTTGTTGTTATCGTTATTATAGAGTTTCTTTAGGCACATTCAAGAAAGTACAAATAAATAATCTTAATTTTTCTTTATTTTTATTATTTTTAAAAGATTTTATTTTATTAATTTTAGAGAGAAGGGTATGGAGAGAGGCAGAGAGGGTGAGAGACATCAGTGTATGGTTGTCTTTCACCTGCCTCCAGCTATGGACCTGACTGGAGACCTGGCTTGCAACCTGGTTATGTGCCCTGGCTGGGAATTGAACCAGCGACCTTTGGGTTCACCGGCCGGCGCCTTATCCATTGTGCCACCAGCCAGGGCTTAATTTTTCTCCTTTTTTAAAAAAGGCAAAAGGCAAATGCTATACATACTGTTCTACATATTTCTTGTTTTGCTTAACTGACATAGCGTGGTGATCTTTCCATAGCAGTATGCTGTGTCTATCATTCATTTTTACAGCTGCAAAAATATTCCACTGATTAATTGTACAATCACCTATTTAGAGTTATAGCACATTTTAAATTCCATTGGGCATTCTATCCCAAGCCACCAGTTACATTAGATTAGGACAAGTTTGGTACAAGAATATTGAATAATAATAGTGTTTATACCTATTAGCTCTTTTAATCTGCACAATAGTATTAGGACGTAGTCATGATTAATACCACGGTATTACAGTTAAGGAGAAGATTAGCACAGAGAAAGTAAACAACTTGGTCCATATCATTTTGAAACTAACTTTCTTAGGTTAAAGTTAAGGTGGCAGCATAATTTTTGAAGTTTTACATATTTAGCATAGTTGAGGTCAGCATTTTAGTGAAGAGCCAGATAGAAAAAAATTTAGGTTTTGTTGATTGTCACAACTACTCAACTCAGCCATTCTTGTGTGAAAGCAATGACGCATTACATAAGTCAATGAGTATGGCTGAATTCCGGTAAATCTTTATTTATGAAGTTAGGTGGCCCGTCAGATTTGCTAGTTCCAGGCATTAAGTAACACAACACCATCTTAGTCTTGAGGAGCCCTCTTAAAGCATCATACTTTGTGCCCACTGGTGCCATGGGAAGGTCAGGCCCCTATGGCTAGGCTGCAGCCCACAGACCACTTCTCTTTACCAGACAGTAGTGATGTTAGCTCCTTAACTAACCTCTTCAGACCTACCATCACCTGTTCTTACTTTTTCCTGGTTCTATTAGTCTTATCCATTAGTTATTGGGTAAATGCACATGTTCTCAGTACTGTTGGCTACAGGAAGTTACAAAACAATACACATGAAGGTGTCAGATGATGTCAAGAATTTGGGCAAGATTTTGTCATGAGGGCCCCAGCCTAGCCTACGTAACTGCCTTTTTTCTTGATCTGGTTTTTATCTACATGTGGTCAACTAGCCAAATGTGGTTTTCCTTATCCTCCTGGGTGAGCTATTTCTGAAAAATTATTTTCCTTTTTCAGCAGCATTTTGGTGTAATTATCTCTCATGATGGATTTTTGATTAATTTGGTCTAAATGTGGGAAAGCAAATTTTATTTCTCACATACAGGGATCCTATAGTGAAAGGATCAGGGAAAATGTTCTGCTTGAAAGACAAGGTTGTGGTCCTAAGATTCCTTTATTCATTAAGAAAGACGAGGCTATCAATTCTACAAGTCAGCTTCATTGCATTAATATAATTGCAATAGGGCCTATTTTCTTCATGTGCCTTAAATAAAGCTAGTTTATGAAATAAATAACACTTATTTACAGTATTGATAAGTCAAAAACATTGCAGCTATAAAATAGGTATCCTGTATCTAAAGTCAACCTATATAATCTTAACAAAATAAACTGGTAGTTTTTGTTATTGAACTTCATAGTGATTTGCTGTCAAACCAGTATTCCAACATTAGCAAATCACAAAATGTAACCATGTTAGCTTTTAACTCAGAAATTTTCTCTTTAGTGTCAAGGTCTCATTGAACCAGGTGTCTTTCTCTTGCAGGCATGACAGCAAGTGCAGTTGCAGCTTTAATCCTCATGACATCCTCCATCGTGTCTGTAGTGGGGTCTTTGTACCTGGCCTACATTCTGTACTTTGTACTGAAGGAGTTTTGCATCATCTGTGTCTTCACATACGTGCTGAACTTCATTCTTCTTATCATCAACTACAAACGACTAGTTTACTTGAACGAGGCCTGGAAACGACAACTGCAGCCCAAGCAGGACTGACAGCCTGGCAAACTCTGAACTGACAGTCTGAATTCCCTTTTTCCATTAAGTTAATTTTGCAGCATTTTTTTTTTTTATTCTTCACAACAGACACTTGCCCTAAGAATCTTAAACTGATTTTTTAAAATCTTGTAAATTAGAAGGGTATTTTCTGTGTCGATTTTCATTTTAAATATGGATACAAAAACAAAATATGCCGAGCCAATCAAAGACAAGCTTTAACTTTACTTTGAAGATGTTTCTGAAATAATTAAATGTAGCCCTCAATTGTAAAGTGAGCAACCATTGCTAGCAACTTTCCACTGTGTATGAATTCAATTTCAGGTATAACAAATGTGATCATGACATGAAAATATTTTAGAATAGATACTGTATTAGTATTGCCATGTTTACAATACATAATATGTTTTTAGCCGATGAATTTAAAAATGTAGGTTCAACTAGAATTCATTTCTGTGATATTTGTAAATAAAGGTAGAAATATTGGATCCATCTCTGCAGAACTTACTGTACAGTTTAGTTGAAGTAGCAATGAAGAATTTGTCAGCTCAACACTGAGGAAGAAAAAGTGAAAGTAGTAAGTCCGTACAGAGCCTCTCGTGAAAAGTACTGATAGCTGTGGGTCCAGCACTGACAGCAAAAATAGGGTCGATGGTTCCCTTTCATCTCCTTCCTCTGAAAGGAGGAAACTATTTGGACATTCAAGTCAAACTGTGTCTAGTCATAAAACTGGATCAATTCTACCTTACAGAGTAAGTCATGTGACCAAACTATCAAGTCCAAGACCTTCAGGACACTAAAGATGGGAAAATGGGTGCATTTCTTTGGAGAAAAGCTGGAAATATTAATATAAAATTTTAAGGTAAATTCTCTTCCAAGAGTTGACTTTTCATTCAGATATTTTTCCTTAACATTGGTGCCAATCAACCAAACAGTATTATGGCTTTGAAATAATCAGTATAAGCCCAGTCACTCCAGAGTAGGATTGCTCTTGGGTAGCTCCGTAGTGTTTTCCCTGTTACTTTCTACACTAACTAATTGAATGTCTAGTTTAATTGTCTTAGAGTCAAATATTGGATTTGTTCATCTTAGGGCTGACATGCTGCTCAGTGTGCTTAATTGGGAGTACTACAGGTAGAAATACCTGAAGAAAGAAATACAGTAATATCACTACTCTTTCTAATAACTACACAAATGCAGAATTTTTAAAAGTGATTTGAATAAACCCAAATAAAATTGTGGCAGTATGTTTCTATGGTTAACATCTTATATCAAAATGTTAAAAGTGCCTTCTGTCTTAAATCTTAAACCAAATAATTTGTGTGTTGAACTTGGGCAGAAGTGTCCTTCCTTCCTCTCTTAGCATGAAGTAGACAACTTGCATTCTACAGAAGAGTTCTGTATGATCATTTTATTCCTTAGGTTGAGAAGTAGTAGCAAAAAATTTACTTCCAATTCAATTAATCATTATGTTAAAAATAGACCAGTAAATTAAGTCCTTTATTTGCCTTTTGGAAGGGAGGGGACAGGCTCTGCTCTGTAAATCGCCTGTGTAGAGTCAGCAGCTATGTCCAATTGTCATTAATTGATGCAATGTATTCATTGGTCCAAGGCAGGTATAAAATCTGAATTGTAATGAACTTGAATGAGTTTAAACCAGTTTCGTTAAGAGTTTAATTCAGATTTCATCCAAGCCGGTGTTTTCCCATGAATGTGAATATTTCAATGCCTGTTTTATAATGTATGTATTGTTCTTATTTCTGTAAAGAACGCTAGAAAGCATTGATTAGATGTCTCGTGTTTATGGAGGAACGGGCCCTAACGTTGAAGTGTACTGTATGAGGTCGTATAGTAGTGCTTCCAGCTCTGCCAAGCCATTTCCTGGCTCTTTCCTAAGCTACAGTGGAAGTGGCTTAACGATTAAGATGTCTGTGGTATGTGTAACACTGGTTGTGCTCAACAAGTTCCTTATATCCCAGTTTAAAATGTTTTTTCATCATATTTTGTATCTATCAGCAGAGTATAGTTAAAGCTTGTCTTGATGTGCACTCTTGCTAATTAATACCTTCAACTCAATGAGAAAATGTAAAAATGTTAGCTAGACCCTTCCTTTATCTTCCTAAGCCTGGGGAAAAACACCACTGTTTGAGTTGTATAAAAAAAGTGTTGCCACATTCCTGTGATTCGGAATTAATAACCTTTTTCTCACTGAGCGATGAACACGTGCTGCCTGAACTAAGAGCATGGCGATGCCAGTATCTCAGTAAGCGACGAACCCTGGTGGGTGTTTGTTGTTTGTGCCCTGGACGAATTCAGGCTCCTCTCCATCTTCCACGTCACCCCAGGAGGGGGAAGCACTGTGCTATAAAATTTGAGGATTGGTCTATTTTGGACTGAATATTTAAACATTGTAAAATGACCTAGCCACTAACATTGAAGAGCAAAGTGAGTTTTGGTTTTTGGTGGTAATTCCATGTGTCTTAGTTTTTGATATGATGTGTAACAGATGAAGCCTCTTATTAACCTGATAGTTGCATCATTTGAAGAAATAAGGGAAGTGGTTGGTTAGATGATAGATTCTAGGGCATCTAGGCGGTTTGGAGAATTTTGTTTGGTTTTTCATTGCAGCTAGTTGCTGTCAGTGAGGGCAAACTTAAGGTGGAATAACTCGGGTTTAACTACCTGGGCACCAGGACTGACCTTTACTTGATGCATGTAGCCTCCCCTTAGACCCATTACTCTCAAAGTGGTGAGAGCACTGACCATTTTCACTTGAAACAAAGATGTTTTGGTACGTGAGGGGTCTTTAGGCCTCCTAGATAGGATAGAGGCCCAAGACTACAGTGAAATTAAAATGATTTATTGGCTTTAGTTGGCTTATATTTCATTTGTTTACTTTTAAGACTATCAGAAGTGCAAAGTTACCTTCAATTATTTTGTAACTTAAATTGGTACCACTGTTTGACACCAAGGAATCTTGAAAATCAGTATGAAACAGATGCCAACAAGAACCCCACCACCTTTTCTGGTAACCTGTTTGAGAAGGGGCAACCTGCTAGGCAACCTTGTCCTAACGTCTTTTCCCCCAACGTGCACACACTGGTAAGACATCTCTATTTAGGTATGTTAGGCAGCACTCATGATTCCTCATTTGTGAGAACCACGCTTCCAGAAAACAAAAGGGGTGTGGGTGGGAGTCCAGGCTACGTGATTAAACATGTTTTTGACAGATTAGCCCAGAAAAGGTGAAATGTTATAAAACTTTATTAAGCATGGCCTGAGTATGAGGTGTAAGATCTGTATAGTATGTTCCATCAAAAATATTTATTACTAGTGCTTTAAGCTCCAGAGTAAACATTTAAAATGGAGTTCACTGGGCAGGTTTCCCCTTTAACGTAGATAGGAATATTCTTTATCAGAAATTTAGGACACAGTTTTGTTAACTGGTTAAAAAAAATGTAAATATGTAAGAATGTTTATTTGTTGCATATAACTTTTTGGTATAAAATAAATGTAGAAGCTACCTGTGGAAGTTGCTGCCATCATTCTTATACTCCATTACATTTTAAAAAGAGAAGCTCAAGTGAATTTATCCTTGTAAACTATTCTGGAAGTAACCACTTCTACAGGTGTACTAACTTGATTCTTTTTCTTATAAATTATATGTAACCTACAGAAGACACAAGTAGAATTCTTGGAGATTACAGTTCTTGGAATTCCTGTAGGTTTATGACGTATGTGGTTATCAAGGGTTAACAAAAAAGATGTTAACTCTTTTCAGTTCTGTAAGCACATAGAATGTATCTATTAATCAGCTGTTTTTCCACTGCTTTACTTCACCTCACCTTGATGCCATTTTTGTAATTTTCCTTAAAAACTAACAGATGTATCCATTTGAAATACCCTTCAGCCCTGCTTTATTGAATAGAACAAATGTGTTTGGTGCTAGAACTTTAGAGCTTAAGAAACATGTCTTACAGATACATTATTTGTGTTGATCATTGAAATTCTCTTTGTAAGGATCCAGTCCCTTCTACATTTAAAAGGCAACCTAGGAATTATAAAGTCTGAAAACCAAGACACTCTTCTCAAAATTTACCCATTTCCTTTTATCCAATTTGGATATTCATTTCAGAAAATGGAAGCTAAAGGATGACTAAAAGCCTGAAAGTAAAATGAGCCTTAAAACTGATGAGAAGTGATGGTGGTAAGGCATAAGTGAATGGGACACCCAGATTGGGGAAGATAAAAACACCTGAATCCAAGAGATGAAGTATATCAAAAATTTATCTGAATGTAATTATCTGTCTGCAGGAAAACTCAAAAACTGCATATCCTACTTATAATATGGAGGCATCCCACTAATGAAAATTATGTTCTCCCATGTCTCATTAGAAAGTGGACAGTAAACAAATACTTTTTTTTAAAAAAAAGATTTTTTAAATTTTAGACAGAGGGGAAGGGAGGGAGGAAGAAAGGGAGAGAAGCATCGATGTATGGTTGCCTTTCACCTGCCTCCAGCTACGGACCTGGCTGGAGACCTGGCTTGCAACCTGGTTATGTGCCCTGGCTGGGAATCGAACCAGTGACCTTTGGGTTTACAGGCCAGCACCTATCCACTGTGCCACCAGCCAGGGCTCCAGATTTATACTTACTGAAGTATAAGTAGGTAGTATGGCTGACAGGAAAAAAAGTCAATGTCCAATAAAGCTATAAACTCCACTCTAATAAAAAAAAGACAACAAAATGGACCTTACCCCTAATTTGTAAAACAGTGCATTTGTTATGTTTAATATCTTTTAATGTTTGTCAAGTAAAGGGTTTTATATATTATTCCTTGACATTAAACCAGCATTCAAAACTTGATTCCTTCAAGGAAACTAAGTGGAAAAAAGAAATACATAACCCCTAGAATTCCTAATTATTTTAACTGACTGCACTCTCATTTCTTAAAAATGGCCTAACGATGGCCACTAAGATGTGGATACCTTCACTGTTTTTGTCAAGGAGATTGGAAAGGAAGGCTAAAAGGGGCATGTGTTCATACATGTGAAACCAACTACAAGAGAAGTGAATCAAGTTCTGTAGTAAAAACTGTATTGATTCGTGTTCTGGTAAGGAGAATTTTTCCAAAGCATTCTTTGGATAGGTAAAGACTGAAAATGTAGGAATAATGGCCCTTATTTGCACTAAAGGAGCCATGATTTCTTAAAAGACCATCCTCTGGGAGCTGGGAATACGTTAACCCTTGAACATAGGGCCTGGGAGCCAACCTCCTGCACTGCTGAAAATCCGCCTCTAAGTCCAGTTAGCCCTCTCCCTGCATGTGCAGCCCCAAGTACGGAGGAGACCCTTGGGCAACACAGGTTTGAACTGCACGGTCAATATCAAGTGGATCAGTACATACAGTTCAAACCTGTGGTGTTCAACGGTCAACTGTATTTGTCCACAGGCCCAGCCTAGTTAAAGAGGCCTCCTCACAATAGGTGGAATCAGTTATGATGAGGTCAAAGGGCTTTTAGGCCCATGTCTGCTTCTGTCAAGACTAGACTACGGCTGAGGATGGAAGAATGTTCACAAGAATTAACTTCTGACCTCCCTTCCAATGCAGACATTCCTCAGCTCATCTTTATGTAGAAACCAGCATGTGGACCTTAGTCATTATTCCAGCATATCACTTTCTGTAAGTTTGTTGTGACTTGAGCTCACCTATGGAGTTGTTTTTTGGATAGGTTATTTATGTAGAGATCAGGGAGGGAGAAAGGTAGGGAGAAAGGTAGAATGCTGGTGTGCGAGAGAAACATTGACCGGCTCTCACATGCGCCCAGTGGGGCTGTTGCCTCACAGCCCAGGCGTGGGCCCTGACTGGGAATTGAACCGGCAACCTTTTGGTTCACAGGTCAGTGCTCAATCCACTGAGCCACACCAGCCAGGGCTCACTTGTGGAGTTGTACTCTCACTGAGTCAAGGCTGGCCTGGTGCGACACATAAGCAGAGTAGCCCTAGGCTGCGGGGCTGTCGCTGTGGACACAGCCAGCACCCAACAACTATGAACGTGGTGTGCGGGCTGAGCAAAGGCTTCTCACAAGTCCGCCTTGGTTAAGGCTATGTAGACAGCTTGACACAGAAAAATTAATTCAGATGCTTTTCAGCAGTAAAAATCATTCAATTAACAGTCATTTTTGAGCCAGCTCTTAATTCCCACACCGCAAAAGCCTTTATTTTTCACCTCGAATGTTCATATCTACTAAATTACTACAAATTCCAGACCAGCAAGTTTCCACCTGCCCCACACCCAGCCTAGGAGGTGCTGTTTGCTGTGGATGTCGCCTCTTACTTGGGAAGGACAGGCTGGCAGCTGGTATCAGCAGAGCTAATTCTTGTGTTACACAGTAAACAGGCTCTTGTTCACACAGTGCTGTTTAGCTGACTGGTGGTACCTGGTTTCATTGGCAAGCTTCCAGTATCTCTCTCGCAAAAGGAATGCTGCACTTTTTGGTTGTCTCTGGCGAGTGAAGATCCCCTTTTTGTTCCCTAATGCTCTTTGTGGTGCTAAAGGCAAGGCAAAAAAATGTTTCAGATGACTCCTGATGAGCCAAGCCAGAGCCATGCTGGGCACTGAACAAATATCCTCTTATAGTTTAAGGTGGTTTGGTCTGATATGGCCGCTTTATAGGTTAAAGATTTAACTACCACTGTTCCCCTCAAACATCTCAGCATCCTGGTGTTTAAATTTCTCATCTATGTTTATCTTTTTACTTGCAAACTAAGGTTTAAAATAGTAGTGTCCCCAGCTGCCTGGTAACAAGGGAGCTGAGACACGTGTCCCTAGGAAAGATGACTCTCCTAGCAGGAGTTTGAGTCCTGGCCAGTCAGAGGGGCCTAGGAAGGATCTATTAGTAGATGTCAAAGTCCTCCCAGATGAACCTCCAGCTGGGTTCGCACTGCTGAGGGTTGGTCTCCCCGAGGTGAAGCTGGGAAGGGAGCAGAGCTTCCAACAGCCTGCCAGGACTGCACCCCAGCACACCTCTCCATCAGCTCTTGGAAACCGAGCGGCCGGAAAACCGAAAGTAGGTTTTTCCCACCAAGAAGTTCAAGACAGAGTCACTTCTTCCACAATAAGCAAATGCCAGGTGCTCTATCGAGAACTTCATCAAATGGAATCCCTACGTCAACCCGCAGGGTGGCAGGCACTGTCCCCAGTCACAAGTTTATGAAACATCAGGTAACTTGTCCAAGGCCACAAAGCTAATCTCTTGCTACACAAAGCTGGTGCAGCTATTTAGGAAAGTGGATCACCATCCAGGATGCTTCCAGAAACCAGTAATCTCATTACTGGTTTGCCATTCAGAGGAGGGGCTCATTCTCTCATTCTTCTGTTTGGCTCTTTCCATTTTAACTTTTTAAATTAATCTTCCAAAGACCTGCATTCTAATGGCCATTACTACCAAATCCTTCCTCCCCAACCCCACCAAACTGCCATCCTAAGTTTATGGCCTATCAAATAACCAGTAATCTGCAGTTGCCCTCGGCTATCCCCACTGGAGAAAGAACACAGATAGTGTTCTCTCTAAAGACTTTCAAACATTCCCACATTCAAAATGCTTTAACAGTCAGTCTCCTGTATTTGGTGAACTGGCCTTGTACAAATGATTAATAATTGTACATTTCTCAGGCTTTGAACCCTACTCTGGAATAACGAATGTATTCTACAATGCCCATTTTTTCCTCATGCTGTTATGAAAGAGATATTGCAAGTTAGCTATTCCACGTCAAGATAGTAGGATCTCCCATTTGCTTTTTTACCATAAAATGGTTGGGGAAGCAGGCAAGTGATTACTGCCAGCTAAGTGCAACTTGCTGTTCCTAGGTAAGGCTCCATGTAGCCTACATTAGATCAACTCCCCCCTTCCTGTTTCCAGTGTTCTTACAACCAAATGTCCTGAACTGAAAGGCTGACCTGAAAAAATTACAAATGGTATATTCCATCAATCAGAATTCCACTTACATTGGTCAGTCATAAAATCAGCAAAATTCCAGATGAGCTCTCCAATCACATATTCTTTGCGTTTTTGATTCAGAATCAAATGATACTGCTCTAGAAACCTTTCTTGGTACTCTTCAGTGAACATCAGAGGTGGATCCTGGAATTCAAGGCAAAGGGAGAATGTAAGAGCCAGAACTGGCAGAACTGTAAATGTTAAATAAAAATAAAGATTCATGTGATGATGACCAAAATATCTGTCCTCAGGGTGGGCTGTGGTGGCTGCGGGCCTTGCTGGTGCTGGCGCAGAGACTTAGGCAGGGTGCGACATAGCCCAGAGTCAAGAGGGTTTTTTAAAACCTTAATTAGTAAATACTTTATTTATAAATACAAGTTGATACTTGCTTTATCTCAGTTTTCCATCTCTATTCACAATAGTGGAAATGCCTTTGAATAATAAATTTAAATATCAAATCTTAAGTAGCTGCCACTGTATAATTTGAGAACTAGTGTGACTCAGACTTAAGTCACCAGATTCATCTGTCTCTGGTCTGGGTGAGTAGTTGCTGCTTGGCACCAAATATGGCAGGCATTTGAGCGAAAGTGATAAACAAGAACGAAACGTGGCTATGCCATCACAGGCTTCACAATCCAGCAAGAAAGACACAAGCTGAAGTGTAATGAGGGTGAACAAGGAAAGTACAAAGCGGGACCCGGGGGAAGCCAGCAGAAGGAGCTCATGGAGATGGGGCCAAACGTTTCCCCAAGGAAATGTTTCAGCTGAGGCCAGCCAGGAAAGGAGCAGGCCGTGCACCACAGCAGCAGGTGACATCTACGGACCCAACCCGTATTTGGGGAAGAGCCCCTACGCATTCTGTACCAAGATATAGGCTCTTTCACATGTTCTTGGGTCTGAGTTTTCCCCTCAGGGGAATTTGGGGGAGCCTAACTTAGATGCTGAAGGATGAAGGAGTCCATTCATTTGTGAGAGAACAAAACCCTATTGGCTTTGCCTTTCTTTTCCAATGAAAAGGATTGAAATGCACCGAAATGTAACTGTACAATTAAACCAAGCTTTGTTCCAGTTTCAAAGTTGAATCTGAGGCACAATGTAGATTTTTTGTTTTAATGGAAATGACCCTGGGTTGTCTAATACTAGTCACACATATATGGCTATTTAAATTTAAAACTAAATTAAACCAAATCAACTCAAACATCACATTTCAAGTTCCCAATAGCCATGTGGCTAATACCTACCCTTTTGGACCATGCAGATACAAAGCATTTCCATTACTACAAAAGGCTTGAGCAGATAGTTCTAACCTAGACTCTCAGAGTTTCTTAAAAATTCAGAGTTGGCTACCTTTTCAAAGAGGGAGAACACATGTGCATTTACATTATCTTCATAAGCTCTCTCCCTTCCTTTACCAGTTTGTAGAAGTGGCATTCTGTGTTAGCAAGCTGAGTTTCAGGGTGTGGACAGAATATAGTTCACTTGGGTAGCTGCTCACAACAACAATCAGCATATTTAAAAATGTGTGTCAACAAAGAATCCCAGTAGCTGCGACAGGCAAGCGTGAGGTGGCTGGGAGGGGAGAGGGAGAGTTGGCTGTGGGTTAAAAATCCATATGAAAAAAATCCCTACAAGACAAAACAGAATATCTTTGGTGAGGAAATGGGAAATAAACAATGAGAAAAAAGCTAGTGATTAAAACTTGCTCCAAGATTTCACTCATTCCCTTAAATATTGTTCAGCACCTGCTGTGTGTGAGCCACTGCGGAGTACTCGGGAAGCAACAATAAATGGGATTCATCCATTTCATGCCAAAGAAATACTGGTAGTGCGAGGTGAGAAGTACCCAGACAGAGGCCAGGCACAGGGAACAGACGGCTCTGGCTGGGCAGATGGGGTAAACCTCCCCAAAGAGGGAACATCTAAGCGGAGACTTGAACCCAGAATAAGAATCCATTTGTGGGGACTGTGGTGCCCTTGTTAAGGGCATTCCAAGCAGAAGGAAACCAATGAGCTAATGCAGAGGCTGCCTCTGAGGGCCCTGGCCTGGTGGCTCAGTTAGCTGGAGCGTTGCAGGTTCAGGTTCAATTCCCGGTCAGGGCACATACCTAAGGTTTGGGTTCGATCCCTGATCGGGGCGCATACAGGAGGCAACCAATTGATATTTCTCTCTCTCCCTTCCTCTAGCCCTAGAACCAATGGAGATGTGTTCCTGTGAGAATTTAAAAACTTTGTTTAACAAAACAGGCTGCCTCTGAGGACCAAGCAAAGGCAGGAGGCCTTAACAGAGGGCAGCCTTGTGTGTGGAGGGCTGGGGGTGGGGGCTGCAGGGAGATCTTTGGAGCCAGTGAGGGGCAGGCAAGAAGGCAGATTTCTAACTTGGGGTAATGAGTGACATCGATGCCCATGAGAGTAAAAAAATGCATCTCCTACACTACTTACGTGGTGAAACCCTGCAATGGTGTCTGCTCCATACTCGCTCTGAATAATTGGCTTCTCGTAGGTCCCATACCAGTTCTCAAGTGTGGTGGCCAGCTGCAGTGGAATCACTTCCAGGTGCCCAAAGTCATGATACCAGGAGTAGTAGCTATTCACACAGATGACATCCACATACGGTGCCTAGGACAAGAGCGTTAAAGCTTGTTCACGAACCAGAACACTGAGTAACAGTGTCAGGACTCATACCCAGGGGGCTCTTCTGGCAGAGCAGGTAAAAGGGGGATACAGAAAATGATTTTGATGCTTACTTGTGTAAAAAATATAGTCAAAAGGTGACCTGAGTGGAACAAGCCTGCTGTCCTGGACTGACACGCGTGACCTGGCTGCTGCTCCGTGGAGGGGCCCCCCAAGCCAGCCAAGCTCCTCTCTAGGGAGTGCTCCTGTTACTGGTCCTCCCTCACCTGGTCCCCAGCTGAGGGCTCGAAGCAGTTTTTCTCCTCACAAAGAACCCCCATTCACCAGGCTATTCCTCAGCTAGTGCTGTGGGCTGGAAGAGGCGGCCCCCTACCCAGGCAGCCAAGAGGATGGGGCAGGATGCTGGAGCTCAGCCAACGAAGCGCTCAGGACTTCGGCGAAGACTGGACAGCCCATGCCTACTCCAGCGTCAAGTGAACACCGCTGGCCTCCAGAGCCTGCAGGGGGACTCATGTGGCCTGTTTTCCCCAGGTGACTGTAGCCTCTCCAAAATGTGGTGGTGGAGAAAGGCAGACAGGAAGAAGGAGCTAGGGGAGGGACACTGGGGTGGGTGCAGGTACATGGGTCACACATCCCACCAGAGGAGGCTGGCAACCTTCTGAGGAGGCCAGGCACAGGCTTCCTTGTCCACATGGAAGACTAGATGGGAAGGAGACGCCACTCGGCCTTGAGAACTTGCAGAGTCTCCTTGTGCCATGCTGCTGTTCCACCACAGTCTTCAGGTTTCCTGAGGGGCTATCCTTGGAGACAGCAGAGAGCACCAGGGCTCCACACCCATTCCCATCCAAGTTAAAATGACAGTGTTCCCCTCTGGCTGGTGGCACAGTGGATAAAGCACCAGCTTGAGAACCCAAAGGTCACTGGTTCGATACCCAGCCAGGGCACATAACCAGGTTGCAAGCCAGGTCTCCAGCCAGGTCTGTAGCTGGAGGCAGGTGAAAGGCAACCATACAGTGATGTCTCTTTCCCTCTCTGCCTCTCTTCCTTCCCCCCTCTCTAAAAATAATAAATAAAATCTTTAAAAAAAGGCTGCCCTGGCTGGTGGCTCAGTGGATTGGCACCAGCCTGTGAACCCAAAGGCCGCTGGTTCAATTCCCAGCCAGGGCAACATAACCAGGTTGCAAGCCAGGTCTCCAGCTAGGTTCATAGCTGGAGGCAGGTGAAAGGCAACCATACACTGATGCTTCTCTCCCTCTCTGCCTCCCTCCCTGCCCTTCTCTCTCTAGGAGCGATGAATAAAATCTTTTAAAAAAAAGAGAGAGAGAGAGAGACAGTGTTCCTCATTTATATTTGTCCAGCGTGCTCCTCGCCCTCTCTCTTTAGATGTTTTCTCTTTCTACAGCACTTCCCTCCTTCTCCAGGGAAGGAACATTTCCTTCACTACCATTCCTCAGCGTCAGTGCAACTGAAGATACTGCTCCTGAGGGGCTGCTGGACGGGCAGCAAGGGAGGCCGTGTGGTCCAGCCGGCTGTGGGCGCCCACCCCTTTAATCCTCAGCCCCTTCAGTTCTCAGTCGGGCTCCAGCTGATGGTTCCCAAAGCTGGTGGATGACTGGAATCACTGATGGGCTTTTCAAACACTCAGATTCCCACCCTGGACTGATTAAACCAGAACCTCAACATCCAGACATCTATACTTGAAAAAAAGCTTTTCTTAGTGGTTCTGACACTCAGCCAGTTTTGAGAAACACTGAACAAGGACAGCTTTAAGCTCCCTCAAACCTTTGCTTTTTTACAAGCACAAGACACTGAGGTGCATAAAATTAAACTGACACACACAGAATCTGAATCAAGAACAAATTAAGTATCTCTGTGCCCAGGCTCCTTGGACTAAGGAAGCCACTCTGCTTGGTGAATAAGCAGGTAAGTTATCTTTAACCTAAAGACCATCTATGAAAATGCTGCACTGGTGGCTCATGGTTCCCTTGCTCATGCTGGCCCAGGAGCCGCCCTCCTGCCACGGAGTCCCTGCTGTGCTGCTCACACCACACAGGGTGCTCCCGATGACATGGGACCCCACGTCAGGAGGCTTGGACTGACACAATATTCACTGGCGTTAAAGGACAGGGCAGAGGAGACAAGAGTGGTGTGGGAACCCCCAGGCTTACCCCTAGGTCTTGGTCATAGTTAACGTGGGTCACAAAGGTCACAGGCCGGGTGGGGTCCAAGGCTTTTGTGTAGGCAATCAGCGTCCTGTCCACGGAGGGCAGAGGGCAGGGCTGCTGTAAGGCCGGGAAGCTTGTCACAGCCACCTCTGCCTATCCCTCCCGTCTCCCCACCTAAGAACACCACTGATCTCCTCCCTACCCTCTAAGTGTATTCTAGATATGCAAACCTGTTCCCCTAATCTGAGATGAGGTTCCTTGAGGCATCATTCCTTCTCCCTCCCCGAACCCTGCATCCCCCTCCCCTGAAAAGGCCACCTTGCAGGGAAAAGCAGGCACAGAGCTGAGGTCCTTGGGCTGGGCACTGCCAAAAACTTGGTTCTGAATCTCCAAAAAAGCTCTTGAAAACAGGAAAGGATGGGGTGTGGGTTAGGATGGATGTTAATTTAACAAATAGGGAAGCGGTGTTAGGAGGCGCGGTGCGTGTTGCCTGCCCTACAGCTTTTAACGGCTACGTCCCCAGCTGCACGGAGCAGTAGGACAGGGACACTCGCGCATGTTGGAAATTGCAGCTACAAGTGGCAGCAGGAAAGGGGGTTCCTGGAGACAATAACAGGGCACATAACTGCCAGTGGAGAGTCAGTGACAGCCTATCAGAAGAAAGGGCATTAATGCTGAATGGCATTAACTGAGAGAGGATGGCAAGAGGAGGCTTCCCAACAGAGGAACCTGTTGGAGCAAGTCACCCTCCATCACTGTTTCAGCCTATTTGTCTCTGCTCTTCCTCACAGCGAGTAACGCACTTCCCCTGTAATTGCTCTTCTTATTCTAAGGCTGTGGTTTCCATAGGCCAGAACAGGCACCCCATACCTTACGTCTGAATCCACACTTGGAACAGTCTGCTTGTCACCTGGGGACTTTCAAAGCCTGGCTGAGCTCCTCTAGCCGAGAGAGCTCCATCTACGTCCTGCCTCCATCCCTGCTGCTCCCAAAATCACACTTTTTCCTCTTTCCACCTCTCAAAAAAGCCCATCTGGAATCTCAGGCATCCATTCCTGGGGCCTACATACACTCCTTTCAACCGCACAACACAAATCCTGCTCGGCAGCCCTGGCCCAACCCACCCCTGCGCCCCATGCCCGCCGGGTCATTTTGCCCAGGTGGGCCACTCCTACGGTCTCGTGGCTCAGCTCAAAGCCTCGTGTCTCAGGGAGTGTTCTGATGGCCTCTTGCAGCAAGTGAATTAACTCTCCTCTGCAGGCCAGGACTGGAAGGGAAGGACCTAGGAAGACACTGGGCTGGGGTTGGGGAAAGGGACAGGCCTTCCCACTGCAGAAACACTGCCCCCAAGTGGCGTTTATTTCCATTGCGCGGCAGGGGCAGGGGAAGGGTTGGGAAGCAGAGCGGAAGAAGCTATTGGAACCATGAACTTTAGATGGCCTAGTCCTGTCCAATAACGTAATCTTAGAATACTTAGAATATGCCTGTCATTGAAAAACCTGTTCGTAATTATGAGGGCAGGTAAGCTGGTTTTATGAAGTCTAACTCCACTTTACACATGAAACCAAGGCACCACAAATTGGTTTGTTTTTTTTAAATTTTAACATACACTCTATTTCTCAGGAATGGAGATACCACTAAAAGTGAGTAAAGGTTAAGCCCTGGCTGGTGGCACAGTAGATAAGACTCTGGCCTGCAAACCCAAAGGTTGCTGGTTCGATTCCCAGCCAGGGCACATAACCAGGTTGCAAGCCAGGTCTCCAGCCAGGTCCATAGCTGGAGGCAGGTGAAAGGCAACCATACATTGATGAAAAAAAAAACAAGGAAGATTTATACTTGGTTTCATTTGGAAGTTTACAGTACCTGGAGTGGTTCGCCATTCTGGAAATGCATGGCACTGAACCAACACTGTTCGTGGTATCAGTACCAGTGTGGTACTACTGCTGCCATCTTTTGGGGCTACGCTTTCATGGGGTTCCAAATCTGGGTGTAAGCATCTGACCCCTTCCCTGGGGCTTCAAGAGAGACAGGCCCATGCATTTATGGATTATTTTGTCAGTGACTCTCCTTTACATCACAGGCCAAGTCACTATTTTTTTTAACTTTGCAGTTATATGAATAAGTAGGTTAGGTTACCTCTGGATTTCATTTCAGATGTGAAAAGCAGGCACTGAGTCTCACTGGGCTGAAATTAAGCTTAGCTGGGTAGGAATCTGGTCCCCTGAACTGCCTAGGCCTGGGTGCACTCTCAGGTCTGGGCTGGGAGCTGGACACTGACTCTCACACAGTGCACACCCACCTCAAGGACAGCTCAGCTCTCCAAAGGCCCTGGGCCAAGGCTGAGCTGGGCCAAAGTCGAGGTCTTTCCCCTGACCCAGGCCTGGCAGGGGGGGAAAACTCACTTGAAGTAGTAACCTGCAGGTGGCAGGTTGGAAAGAGGCTCATTGGCCACAGACCACATCACAACAGCTGGGTGATTCTTGTCTCTGCGCACCAGCTCCTCCATCACCTCCTGGTGGTGCTGCAGGGACTCATTATTGAAGCTCTGGCTGTCGGGCAGAAGGAGAAAAGGCAGCACATTATGGCCTGCAAAGGTGGCAGGTGGAGGGCACGGGCAGTGGGCACCCACCTCAACATAATGCCCACGCCAGGGCTCTCATCAATGACCACGATCCCATATTGGTCACAGAGCTGCATCACCTCTTCTGCATAGGGGTAGTGGCTGGTACGGAAGGAGTTAGCACCAAGCCATCGGAGCAGGTTGAAGTCCTTCACCATAAGTGGCCAGTCAAAGCCTCTCCCTCGGACCTAGGGGACAGCAGAGTAAAGTGACTCCTCCTAGTCCCTGCCCAAGATGCATCTCCTTCTAGAGCTGGGCCCATCACCCTCTACCCGGCCAAGCACAGGCCCCATCAGGCAGGGATTCTGAGCAGTTTGCTTAACCGCTCTGAGCTGTCCTCAATCACTTCAGGAGCCCGGGGAAGGTGAAGATGAAAAACAGTCCCCAGTTACGCAGGAGCCCCAACTCACGTCTGCATCCTCATGTTTGTTGACCCCATGGAAATAGAAAGGTTTCCCATTAATGAGGAACTGGTTCTTTGTGACGGCCACAGTGCGAATCCCCACAGGGAGAGTGTAGAAGTCCTCTACGGGCCCAGTGTCTGTCTGTGCAGTCAGCCGCACCTGAGGAAGCCAAGAACTGGCGTAAGGCGCCCTGGTCGGCCTGGGCCCCGCAGCCTGCATGTTAGCATGACATGCAGGCTGTACATGTTGTACACCACAGGGGCCCACCTTGGGGACGTCAACGGAGACTGAAAAATTACAGGCTTCTGCCGTTAGCAAAGAGGGACCCCGGGGGGTCTGCTCTTCAAATCTGGGCTGCTTCGCAAAGGGTTGAAAACAAACATCAGGCCAGAAAAACTTCAATCCAATCGACTAGGAAGCTCAGAGGACCATGCCTGCCTGCCCACCTGTCCAGCACCTTGCTAAAGCCAGGTAGGGCTGCTGGATGGGGCAAAAGGCCTCCCATGGCCCAATGTTAACCACCATTACCTCCAACGAGTACAGGTAGGCATAGTGCTCATGCATCAGGTACGGCCACCAGAGGTAGGCATTGGGCACCCGCAGCTGGCCCTGGCCCCCCGTTCCCTGGGCCACGACTTTGCCTTCCTTATCCAGGAGATTCACTTCCAGCTGGGAGTGTTCACCGCCCTGAACAAAAATTTGGTAATACACCAGCCCTGTGGGAGACCGGAGATCAGAAAAAGAAAGAAGGACGTGACCTGGGTCGTACAGACAAGGGGACTCTGAAGCTCTTCCGCCCTGAGATGCCACCCACAATTCTTTCTTAAGCTTGATCTGCAGTGAGGACAGCACAGTGGGGTGGGGCGTGGGGGACGACAAGGAGACAGGAGGTCTCTGTGTATCAGCGATGTGATTTCAGGCAAGCCCCACTTCTAATTGGGCCTTATTTCCTCATAAAATGAAGGTAAAAAATAAATTAATAAAATAAAATGAGGACAGACCAGATGGTTATTTGGGACAGCTTACATGGGCCGGGTTTTAGCTTCTTAGGTAGACGGGGACCTGTGAGGATCAAGATCCTAGAAGAGTCTTTCTCATGGGGCTTCTTTCTAAACAGGGGAAAGAGCCACCTTGGGCCCAGCCGAGGGCAGATCCTGCTGGGAGCCCTCACCAGTGGTTTGGTCCACGTTGGTGGTGACAGTGATGTCATCAATGTAGATGGTGGGAGTTGTGTAGAGGAGCACAGACCGGTGCAGTCCCGCGTAGTTGAAGAAGTCAAAGCCTGTGTTCTGGACAAAGTAACCCTTCGGATACCTACAGTGGGAGTATTATCACCAACTGGGGCCTTGCCCTGAGGCCTTCCACCTTACCTCTGCTACAGCTACCCTGCCCCTAGTGGGAACACCGCTGGGCAGGGTGGGGGTTGGGACAGAGGCAGGGTGCTGCTCACCTGGAGGTATCCGTCTCGTGGACGATGGTTCCTGGTGGCAGCGTGTGAAGGGTGAGTGTGTTGTTGATGGCGATGGTAATGCGGCAGGAGGACGGGGGCCCACTCTGGATCAGCTTGCTGATGTCAGCCTCGAAGGGAAGATGGCCCCCCTCGTGCTCTGCCACATGGACCCCATTCACCCACTGCAGACACACAGGGATTTATGGGGAGGGGCAGCAGGCCAGTGTATAAGTAAAAGGTGCTGCCATCTCACATATTCCCTTACACAGAGGTGCCCTGCCAGCTATTACCTGCCTCACTGGTTTGACGGGAGGAATTAAGTTCCAAAGGAGATCAGGCAACCCTCCCCAACCGAGGGTACAAACCCCAGGGCGGGGCATGAGCATTTCCCCCCACCCACCCCATGGCAGCCCTATGTGTGCTCAGCAGCTGCGCCTGCCTACTGGCCCTGCTTGCTGCTTGATTCACTGACCACAATGGCATAGTAGTGGGCACTGTTGATCCTCAGCACCACTCTTGTGCCCAGGTCCTGGGTCCATCGCTGGGGCAGGATCACCTCTCGTTCATACCACACCCAGCCAATAAAGCTGCGCAGCCACTCATCCTGGCCCACATCATTGAAGCTGGAGGGAACAGGCATGTCCATGGTAGGACCCGACTGGGGAAAGAAGGGCCAAAATCAGGACCAGACCACCTAGAAATTGAAGACCAGGGCCCAGGCAGCCCCTTTCCCTAGAGGCCAGGTCCCCCAACAACCCTGCCCACAAGAAGGCTGTTCCAGACCCTGGAATTCTAGGTTACTCCACCGTTGTTACTCTTTGCCAGCAACAGACCAATGCCTTTTATGGGGCTCACTTCATTCTCACATCTCCATAAAGTAGACTTCACCCCCATTCAACAGACAGTGTAGAGTGAACACCTGCAATGCTGTTCCCCGTACTAGGATGAAACTGGTGAACATGCCTCTGCTGTCAGGTGATCAGCTCTATTAAGAATGAGGAGAATGAGAGGGGACTATCTTAGGAGTCAGGGAAGGAAGGCCTTTAGGGGCCAGAGCCCTGGGATACTGCCTCAGGACAGCGTGGCAGAATTGGGTGAACCTGAGTCCCGCTGGGAATCCTTTGACTACCTCAGGTAGCAGGCAAGGTGGGAGTGAGGCAGGCAATTCAGTGAGCCTGGAAACCACCTGGCTCTCCTGAAGACATCCTGTACGTGGGACGAGTAACCTCTAAAGAGGGGTTTTCCTCTGTCCTTCAGAGATGTAGCCCCAGTGACAACACAAGCCCTGGCACACGGTAGGAACCTGATAAATACAGGCTGAATGGATAACTTGCTGAAGAGGGATCCAATGCTAGGATGGTTTATGTCCAAGGATCGGTGGGGCCAGAAATTCTTTCCCAAGCAACCAGGGTCTCCAGGGAAAGAGGTGCGCCCCGGGCCGCATGCAGCCTGAATGAATTGCATGAGGATCTGCAGGGACCAGACCCTGACTAAGCAGATGATCAACGGACGCCCCAAGGAGGAAGGCTGGCCATACACCAGCTGTTTTGCTGACTAAACTGTGGAGTGGAGCACATGCCTAGCACCCCACCCTCCCCGCCCGGGTCCTTTTTTCCACTCCTGCAGAACGCTGGGCAGCAGAGACCAGAAAAGAGGGTCTGGGAGCGGCGGGCGTCTCGCGGGTACCCGGGCCGGCCCCAACCCCACTTCTCCGAGTGAGAGAGAGTAGGCCTGGGAGGGGGTGGGTGGCTGGGTAAGTGGCGAGCCCGAGCTCCCCGATCGCTACCTACAACGCAAGGTCCTGCCTGCCAGGGCAGAGCTGGTCCCAAGTTGCCCAAAGTCGGCCGTGCTCCCGCTGCCCGCCCAGCTCGGGGCCACTGACCCTGCTCTGGGTCAGCCTACCCACCGCACCGGCTCGAGCCGGACCCTTCCCCCGGCCCGGAGTGGCGGGACGTGGTGGGCGCCCGCCCCCCGCAGACACTCGGTCTGGAGGAAGCCCTCCGCCGCCCCCACCCTTTCTCCGGCCCCCGACCCCCATCCCCCACCGCCGAGCCCGTTGTCTTCAGCCACCTCCGGGCCGCAGTTCTGAGGGCATGGCCCCCACGTCCCTCACCCGGCTGCTAGGAGCTTCCCAGCCCGCCCGTCACCCTCGCCCCGGGGCGCGCACCTCCCGCAGCGGCGTGCGGTACCACTGCTGCTCGAAGCCCTGCCGCCGGTTTTCGGAGCGGTCGGCGCGGAAGCTCCAGAGGCCGTTGAGCTCCTTGCGCTCCCGCGACGCGCTCTCCTGGGGGTACAGCATCCCGCCCTGCAGGGCCAACCCGCACCCCCAAAGAAGCGGGCACAGCACCGCGCAAGCTGCCGCCAGCCCGCGAGCCATGGTTCCCGCCCGCCGCGCGCTGCCGGCCGGTGCCGCAGGAAGTTATAGGAGGCCCGGCGGGGCGGGGCGGGCGGGGCGGGCGGGGCGGGCCAGGCAGGCGGGCGGGCGGGGCGGGGCGGGGCTTGGCGGACTCCGCCGCCCGGAGCCTTCCGCGCCAGAGGGACCTCTGGCAGCGGCTCATCCCTGGAGGCTGTGGAGACTGGGCGCTGCGGAGGACTCGCCCTGTCTGCCCGTGGGCCCTGTGCAAGGCGGGCGGGGAGCCCGAGGCTAGGCCTTTAGGGAAGAGGGCCCTCGGAGCCTCCATCCCTGAAAGGCGGAGCCCCGGGCTCTGCGCCAGCCTGGCATACCCCCGGGTCGCTGCCTGATCCTCTTCCCCACCCCACCGACTGCTCCCGGCAGGGTCTCGCCCCTGCCCCGCCGCCACCCCCGGGGCGGGCCAAGGCCACAGCGAGATCCTGAAAAATGGCTGAATTCTCCCCCACCATGGCTTTGACCCGTGTGTTCAAAGAGGCTGACCTAAGACACGCTATGAGCCCAGCCAGGGTCTCTGGTGCCTTTAGGGTCTCTTCCGCGGGACCTCCTGTCCCAGGGGCGAGGCCATAGCCTTGACCTTGGGTCTCCACCTGCGGTCACCTGGGGGGCTAAGGATGCAGGGATTGGCCCAGTAACCTAGTAACCTACAGTTGTTCCTTTTGATACAATTACCTGAGTTTTAAAAATTATTTTTTTTCATTTTTGCTCTGATTTCCTGCTCATCTGAGCAAGTTTCTGAAAGTGGACCTTGATACTGGAAATGACTCCCCAGACAGTAAAAATAAGATGTATGCTAGGAATTGACACGGTATAGAGAGGCTTTTCCCCAAATGCCTAAGGTATAAAAATAAGAGGAAATAAGATACAAAAGTATATACAGTATGATCCCAATATTGTTAAAATTATACCAACACAAATATAGATGTGAAGTGTTATCATTGGTTATTGATACGATATAGATGATTTCCATTTTGTTCTTTATACAGTCCTGTTTTTGTTTTTGTTTTTTTAATCTATGATGAACATGCATTAAAAATGGGTGAAAGAATGAAGGCAGTAGAGAACAAATTAAAATGTCACTGGTAAAGGGGTTCTTGCCCCTTCTCAAGATAGAAAAGAAGAGGTGAGCCCTGGACAGGTTGCTCAGTTGGTTAAAGTGTTATACCAATATTCCAAGGTTGAGGGTTTGATCTCTAGTCAGGACACATACTAGAAGCAACCAGTGAATGCATAAAAATAAGTGGAACAACTAATCAATGTTTCTCTCTTTCTTTTCTTTTTTCTTTTTTCTTTTTTAGATTTTATTTGTTATTCTTTAGAGAGAGGGGAAGGGAGAGAGAGACAGAGGGAGACTTTTTTTTTTTTTTTTTTTGGTACATTATGTTTTTATTCCAAGACAGGTAAAAATGAAACTACAATGCAAAAGAGATGAGTGCAGTATATGGAGAAGGTGCTGTGACTTACTAAATATGTCATAGTGGTTTGCCAAGTTTCTTGGTATTACTGACATTGTGGCTGAAGACTTCTGTGCTGTGGGGCTGTCTTAGGCATTGGAAGGTGTCCAGCAGCCCCTGGCCTCTGCCCGCTAGGAGGCAATAGCAGGAGAGCGCCAACATACTCAAAATAGCCAAATCAAGTTATTGGTGGAAATGAAAATTGTGTCTTATTTGACAGAAAACAGTAAATGACTTCTGGCCAACCCAATACTGAGCACCTGGCGTGTCTGGCCTTTTGGAATCGCTGGTAGCGGGGGTGGAAGCCCACGTACTGGTGGCACTTCTCGCAGTGGTGGTAGGTGTTGTACGCCGGGTACTTGGACAGCGGCATGCGCGCTGTCTGGCGCCGCACGTAGAGGTCCTCTGGCTTCCTGGGCGTCCCTCTGTCTTCGCTCTTTACGTTCGGATGGTGAGAATAGATCAGGCTAGCATCTTCATACTTGGGCTCATGAGCAACGTAGTCAAAGGGCAGCTTCTTAAAGAGCCCCAGGTCCGGCCAGGGGTCGCTGAGCTGGAGGTAATGCCAATCAGACTCTTCTCGGAGGTGGATATTGATCTCTTCTTCACTGTAAACATCGACCTCCGTCAGCAGAACTAGCATTCTGGACAAAATGCTAGGAACTGCAGGTAGGTGCCTGTCTTCCCAACCTGAGGGGGCCCGCTGAGCAGCAGCCGGCGAGGGTGGAAGCTGTCCCCGCGGCCCTTGGCGCTGTTGCCGTAGTCCATGTGGCTGGGCCGGGCCGGGGCACCGTCCACTGCCGGTAGTACAGCGACTGCTCCGTGGATGTCATGATGGCCTTGCTGAGCAGGGGGCGGAAGGAGCTGGCCCACATGACTGAGCGGGAGAGCAGCAGCGAGGTGGCCTTGGGCAGGCTGCTGCTGTCGGTGGCCGTCACCATGTCGTACACCAGCTTGGGCAGGAAGACCAAAGGCAAGGAAGACCTTGCCTTTCACCTGCCTCCAGCTATAGGCCTGGCTGGAGACCTGGCTTGCAACCGGGTTATGTGCCCTGGCTGGGAATCGAACCAGCAACCTTTGAGTTCGCAGGCTGGTGCCTTATCCACTGTGCCACCAGCCAGGGCCAATGTTTCTCTTTCTTAAAATCAACCAATAAGAAAACAAATTTAAAGAGAGGCAAAACATTAAAAAAAAGAGGTTTACTAAAAACAAGGTGGAGGGAAAGGAGAAAAGGAGGGAGCTTGCTGTGTCAAGGGAGCACACGCTAAGAAGAACACGGCTCTGGGACCACTATCAGGGTCTGCCTTAAAGGGGGGCTGAGTTCTTCTTGCAGACACAGAGGCTAGCTCTGTGGGGAGCACCTGAAGAGAAACTTGAAATTTTTCTAGGAGAGGCTTAAAAAAATAACCCAAGAGCATTTCCATCTGTGTCAGAAGCATTGGCTTATCTCAAACAGATGATCTCTGAGATGGGCCAACGTTGGGTGTATAGGAGCTGAAGAGGAGTCGTGAGCCAGTCCTAATGGCTTTGGAACAAATCCTAATGCTTTAGCATGGTTTGTTGTCATCTGATCTGTCCCTGGCCTATGCTTCTGCATGCCTCTGTACTTTTTCCTCGGATGGGATGCCCTTCCTCCTTGACTAGTTGATGCTTCTTGTTCTCATTCTTCAATTCTCAGTTTAGACATTTTTATCTTCACGTTCCTTGGCTTCCAAGTCACCCCCCCACCCCCAGACACACGCATGCACACACACACACACCTATATACTCTGAATTTGAGACAGGATAGTAAGAAGTTAGGAAAATTCCTTGGCAAGTGGAACAAGGAAACTGAAACTGCAACTTACAGCCAGGTGCCGGTGGTCACTGGGGCAGAAGACCGGGCAGGAGGAAAAACTGGGACACTGAAGACCTCACCCTCAGCGTAATCTCTTCCCCCACTGACCTCTCCTACCTGGACATAATATCTAGGCCCCAAAAAGCATCAAAACCAGCTGGGTGACACAGAACCAATTGCAACAGTTAAGACACCTGTCCTGTCACTGACCAAATCAGCGGAGACCTAGACCCAGAAAGGGGACACCCAACGAACTTACGAATATTCTGCTGAAACCCTTCCTTGAGACCTCCCCTAAGCTTCCTGTCTGCAAGAAAGAGGCAAAAGCCTCAAGACAAGCACCCTGTACAAGCTCTCCCTCTGGGGAGCAGCCTCCACCATTCCCTTTCCCCTCTTCTTCCCCTACTTCTTTCCCCACAGGTACTTGTCTCCAAAACCCTAAGGCAATGAGCAGCTGTGACCATATCCCAGGCTAATCCCTTGAGTCTGTCCCCAAAGCTCCCTCCTCTCAGACTGACCCGGTGAGCTGCGGCAGCCCAGCCTGGGCTCTCCTCTCCTATGCTAAGCCCTTCCTTGTTTCACTGTCTCCAGATTTAATAAATGGATCCGCATAGTCACCTAGACTCGTGTTGTGAAATCTGTCTTACATGAGATCAAGAACCCACACACTCCAGGGGACCCTAGGCAGACCCATTCAGGGCCAGGCCCCCGTCTGGTGAGAAATTCACTGAGGAATTTGGCCCTTGGTCCAGGCCCCTTCTCTATCCCACCTCGTGTGCCTCTGAGTAGCCCTCCTATACTGAGCTATGCTGTAGATCCTTTCATTTGATTGAAACCTACTACTTCTGAGATTTCTCCCAGCCTACCATCGCCTCCAGTTTTCACTATCTCTGTTACTCTCAACTTGCTCCTTTACCAGACTGAAGCCACATTCTTTCTACCCCCGCCCCCATTTTTTATAAATAGAGCAGTCCTCTCTTGTTTGTTCGGCCTGGAAGCCATTCTTACACCAACACCCTGCGTCTCCCTGGGGTCACCCACTACACCATAGCTTTTCTTTTGGAGCACCTCTACCCCTGCCTCTCCTTTTCTTTTCCTCCTTTGCTACCAGCACCCACATCACCCTTGGAGAATCTTCTCCTCCCCAGTCCCCAAACATGACCTAGTAATGAAACCAGCTCTCTCTGTTGTTCCCATAAAGAGGTGCACAAACTCTATTTTCAGGGCTCACCTGCTGGTAACTGCAAATGAAATGGGAAACCAAGCTAACAGATATGGGGAAGTTACTAAGTTCCAAGTCTCAGAGGCACTGGTCTGTAGTTCCATCTTTACTGCAAGCCCTTCCTCCAAATATCTGTCAGAAAACTTGCCTGAACAAGTCAGTACATGTGTCCCCTCCCACCCCCAGTAAACAGTTTGACAATCTGAGCTGGTCTTGAGGGACCGATTCCTCCCTGACCAGGAATAAGCCCCCCATGGCATTTTCTCCTGTCTGCAAATTGCTAAACCCAGCCTTTTCATCTTTATTCTAGTTTATCTCAATGAGGCATTTGACACATGAACTCCTAAAACTCAGCAACATGCCAGTAAAGCCCATGGCAAGACCTATGAGGTCTGCCTGGAAGAAGTCCAGCCATATAATGAGAACAGTTTGTGTGACATCAGTGTAACCTGGCAGCCAAGGAGAGTGGACTGGAAAGCACATGAGTGAACAATGATGACTTCACTGTACCGGTCGGTGGGTGAGGTAGACGCTGCTGAGTTGAGCATGTGTACTGTGCGGCCTTCACATTCAAAATGACTGAGCGAGGAGAGCGATGAATCTGTATCAAATTTTGTGGTGAGCTTGAACATTCCTTCACAGAACCTATTTGGAAGATTCAGAAGGTTGCAGCCATGGGAACTGGTGATTGGCAGCTCCCTCACAACAACACATCTACGCATGCATCATATCTCATGCAGCGTTTTGGCAAACCATCAAATTATCCAGGTGATTCAGTCCCCTTACAGCCCACATTTGGCACCTTGCAACATTTAGCTTTCCCCAAAACTGAAATCACCATGGAAAGGGAAAAGATTTCACACTATTGATGAGGTTCTGGAAAATGTGACAGGGCAGCTAACGGCAATTGGGAGAACTGTGTGAGGTTCCAAGGTGCCTGCTTTGAAGGGGACTGAGCATTATTATCCTATGTACAATAATTCTTGTATCTTGTATCTTTGTCAATAAATGTCTCTTTTTTTCATATTATGTGGATGGATACTTTCCGGTTGGGCCTCATATGGTTCCTGATTGCCCATCACTCCATCTGTGGGATTCTGGAGGACTGGACAGAGGACCAGGCAGGATGTACTGGTCCTCTGAGATTGCAGAGTGGTGGGAGATCAGAAGAGGAAGACAAACTCGTATGTAGAGCTGACTTGAGTAAAACATTCCTCCTCAATCATTCCCTCCAGGACAAACGTGAGTTCCAGGCAGAGGTGGATTAATCCTAAAAATGAAGGGTTAAGCTTTAGAACCCCTCACTTGCCAGAACTCCTTCTAATGCCCCAAGAGGTGTGCCAGCATGGTGTAGTAGAAAATGCTGGTGCCATTTGCCCCATGTCCCCAGCAGCCTCTGATTTTGGCAAAACTGAATTCCCTAAAAGTTCAATGACCAATGATGGGTTCCCTGAAAGCCTAGGCTTACTTACCCCCTGCTAAGTGCATCATCCCTTCCCAAGCAGGCTCTAAATGACTAACTTTTGTTTCTTCGATGGAGTTGAGCAGTGATGTTGAAATGGGTATTAATAACCTAGAGACATTTCACCCAAAGGGACACAGGACCCATCAGAGGAGTGGCAACGGTAGGAAGACATGCACAACTGAGGTGTAACCTCAATAAGACACTTTGATATTGGCTTTTCCTTCTTTTCTGTCTTACTTTTCCTGCTACTATATTCCCAGATAAATGTGCGTGTCTAACAAGTCTTTATCTTAGGCTCTGAATTTGGGAAAGCCCAATCGAGAATATCTCTAGAAAGCCACCCCTCAGGATGAGACAACCTTTCCAGTTGTTCAGAAAGAAGGACTCAGTTGTTACTTTAGTTAGTAGAGGCTGATAACTCCTGGGGGTGCGGTAGCATGGTAATTATTAAAGCTATTACCTGTTGTGAATTGAGATAAGGTACAGGTGGAAGGGGAAATGCTAGGTCATGCAATATAACTTGAATAAAAGGTGAGTAAAGGTAATTTTAAGGATTATGGAGTTAGCTGCTTTTGCTAAGTGCCCAGAGAACCCTGAAAAAAAAAAAAAAAAAAGAATGGTAGGCTCCATTCAGGCAACTAACAATATATGGCAATGTGTGAAAGCCAGAAGACTCCTTGGCACTGTTTTTATTTTTTTAATTAAAGAAAGAAGATTTCATTTATTATTTTTAGAGAGAAGGGAAGGGAGAGAGACAGAGAGGGAAAGAGACATCAATGGATGTTTGCCTTTCACCTGCCTCCAGCTACAGACCTGGCTGGAGACCTGGCCGGAGACCTGGTTATGTGCCCTGGCAGGGAATAGAACCAGAGAACTTTGGGTTCACAGGCCGGCACCTTATCCACTGTGCCACCAGCTGGGGCTTTATTTTATTTTTAAACCAGAACATTTATGGAAGGACTAATCATTGACATCCTTAAGATGAACTGGATCCTGCGACAGCTGTCCTGTTAAATTTACATGTTGCTCCTACATGGAATCCATCCCTGAATCTGTGGTATACAATTTTTAGGTGCCTCATTTGACCAATCCTAGGGGCATTTCACCTATTAGTCTTGGCCATCCAGTTAAACTTTCTCCTCCACTTGGCCAGGTGGCCACATTTGCACAGATAGACTTCTGAAGGCGGTGGGTCTTAGAGCCACAGCAGCAACACAATATATGTGTCTTAATTGTACTACTTTCTTAATGATGACATTGCCTGTCTCATCTTGCTTCTGCAACTGAGGACAAAGATTACCTTGGCACTATTTAGAGATCTTTATCTCCTGCAGTTTAAATACCATATTGAAAATTGGACCCAATATTTAATCATAAACTGCCAGAACTGCTTGAATCAGGTAGCTGGGATCTGAGATGTTGACATTTGGATGGTTCCATCTGAACATCTTGAACTCCCAGATATCAGTTAAGGAAGCCCTACCCCCTTGAAAGTAGCCTCTGTTTGACAGAAACCACAGGTAAAGATCCCACCTGAGGAAGATGCCTCACAAAGATGTCCTCCTCCAAGCAGCGACTGCCGTGCCACCCGCTTTCTCACCGAGGAGCAGTTTCCTTCTGGGACTGGACAGCTCCGCTCCCACTGCCCCTTCCCCCAGACCCCTAGTCGCCACCACCCACCTGTGCCCACCCGTCTGCACCCTCCCGCATGGCCACACTACACAGCACACCAGCCGCTGCAGGGCCCTGGCGGCTGTGGGGAGCAGTTTTTCCTTCAGTCTTGATTCTCAGCAACCCCTTGCCCACCCACATGCATCCTAGACAAAGCTGACTTCCCACTTAGCCGCACCTGCACCTGTTGTGTCCCTGCCCCCTCGGTGGTGGGGGCATTGCTGAATGGGCTCCTGGTTTGGGGGTCCCTTTCCCACTCTTACCTCTGGCTTCCCATTAGGGGGCCTGGGAGGGCTCCCCTGGCCTTAAAGGGGCCTGAGCCCCGTCTCCTCTGACATGCCCACTCCAGTATACTGGCGGCAGCATCGCATGTGGTCACAGCTAGAGCTGTTTGGCTCCAAGATGCCCATTTTCCTTTCTTCCCCACCTTGCCTGGTCCTAGCACTAGGTTGGACAGGCCCCCCTGGGGCACTGGAAGGAAAGGAAGAAGGGTGTGAGCCCCTACCATCTGCTTCCACTCAAAGTCTCTGAGTTTTCCCTTCCCTCACAGGGGGCACTAACAAGGAGCTAGCCTTGCCCACTCCCACCCCCTGCTCCACCCCACCCCACCCCCCAAGGTTCTGGTTCCATCTTTCCTCTGTTCACAAACTACCTCTGGACAGTTGTGTTGTTTTTTGTTCAACGTTTCATTCTTAGACATCTGTCATTGCTGCTGCTACCAGCGCCAAATGTTCATCCTCACTGCCTCCAGTTCTGCCCACACTCCCCTCCAAGATGCTCTTGGGAAGGGGCCAGGGGCAAAGCAGGCTGGGAACCTACTACCCCAGTCCCAGGGAAGGTGGGGCTCTGCCCCTAGGATGCTGCAGCAGAGTGAGGCCTGTGTTGGCCGAGAGTGCAGGGCCACCTTCTCCCTTTGTTCTGGGGAGGAGGTAGCGTTATTTGTCCCAGCCTGGGCCCCCCCCACCTCTGGTTTCCTATTTGCAGTTACTTGAATAAAAAAAATCCTTTTCTGGAAAAAAAAAAAAAAAAAAAAGATGTCCTCCTCCAGATCTGAACTCTCCTCCCCAACTTGCCTCTAGACGAATAACTAAGGTCAGGTATCAGCATGGCGTAAACAGGGAACTACAGGACCTCCTCTGAGGAAATAGCGTACTCAATGACAGCATTGCAGGACCTGGCTAAAAACAAAACAAAACCAAAAACAAATAAAAACCCCAACACTGACAGAGAGGCGAAAACGTGAAGGAGCGGACTTGAGTATGTCAGACCATGTGTGGAACAGAAAGCTGAATGAGGGGTTTATTGACTTGGGACAAGGTAACTTGGAATGTAGTGTTCTGGGAAGGATATTTGGAATCAATACTATTACATTCTTGAGAAGGTTCCTCAAGTTAATTTTTTTTAATTATTTTTAATTTTTCAATTACAATTGGCACACATTATTATATTAGTTTCAGGTGTATACCCCAGGAATTAGACATTATATAATTTATTAAGTGATCATCTAATAAATCTCATGCCCATCTGATTCCAGGCATAGTTATTAGAATATTATTGACTATATTCCCTATGCTGTACTTTACAATGACATGACTATTGTGTAACAATGAATTTGTACTTCTTAATCCCATCACCCTTTTCCTTTCTCCCTAACCCCACTTCCATCTGGTAGTCATCAAAATATTCTCTGTATCTATGAGCCTGTTTCCGTTCTGCTTGTTCATTTAATTTTTTTTATTCAATTGTTGATATATATGTATTTATTGCCATTTTATTCTTTATTTTTTAAATCTTTTTTTCCTGCTTCTTCTTAAAGACCCTTTAACCTTGCCTGTAATATGGTTTGGTGACAAGGAATTTCTTTAGATTTTTCTTGTCTGGAAAGCTCTTCCTTTTTCACTTTTAAATGATAACCTTGCTGGGTGTAGTCTTGGTTGTAGGTCCTTGCTTTTTAACACTTTGAATATTTCATGCCAATCCCTTCTGGCCTGAAATGTTTCTGATGAGAAAACAGCTAATAGTCTTATGGGAGACCCTTTGTAGGCAACTATCTTTCTCTTGCTGCTTTTAAGATTCTCTCTATATCCCTGACCAGCGTGGCTCAGTTAGTTGGGTATCATCCCAAAAGACAAAAGGTTGCTGGTTTGATTCCCAGTTAGGGCACATGCCTGGGCTGTGGACCTGGTCCCCAGTTGGGGTGCATGCGAGAGGCAACCCAGTGATGTTTTTCTCTCCCTCTTTTTCCCTAATTTCCTAAATAAATAAATAAACAAATAAAGTCATTTAGAAAAGGATACTCTCTTTGTCTTTAATCTTTGACATTTTAATTATGATGTTTCTTGGTGTGGGCCATTTTGGGTTCATCTTGTTTGGGACTCTCTGCACTTCATGGACTGATATGTCTATTTCCTTCACCAAGTTAGGGAAGTTTTCTGTTGTAGTTTCAAATGGGTTTTTAAGTTCTTGCTCTTTTCCAACACCCCCTTGATATAAATGTATGCTTGAAGTTATCCCAGAGGCTCCTTACATTACCCTCATTTTTAAAAATTCTTTTTTCTTTTTGCTGTACTGATTGTGTTTTTTTTCTTCTTCTTCATTATATTCCAAATCACTGTGTGCAAAGGCAATTGTCTTTCTGATAAATGGTGCTGAGACAAATGAAATTTCTACATGGAAAAGAATGAAGGTGGCCCCTTTCCTCATACTATGTGCAAAAATTAACTCACATTCTACTGGGTATTAAGTGATATCTAATTTAGTTTTGATTTGCGTTTTCCTAATGATTAATGATGTTGAATATCCTTTTCTGTGCTTATTGCCTACTCGTATATTTGTAAGAAATGTGTATTTTAATACTTTAGCCATTTTTAATTGAGTTATTTGGGTCATCTTTTTATTGTTGAGTTGTAAGAGTTCATTTTATATTCTAGATACTAAACCCTTTTCAGATATGTGATTTATAAATATTTTCTCCCATTCTGTGGATGTCTTTCCACTTCCTTTGAAACACAAAAACTTCTTTTAGGGGTGATGAAATATTCTAAAATTAATTGTGGTCATGATTGCACAAGCATGTGAACTGAAAGTTGTTAAACAGGACACTTTAGAACCTTCTGTGCATGTGGGTATCTCTGGCTCTCTCATGCATGAGAGGTTCCCATATATGCATATATTTTAAATGTAGTTATTTTCTTTTGCTAATCTTATGTCCACTTAATTATTAGACCAACCAAAAGAACCTTGAAGGTAAAGTTTCTTCCTCCTCTACATTAGAATAGTGCAAGAAATTCTGTTCAATGGGTTTCTGACTTTGCTAAGATTTTATTCTACCTTCTTGCAAAGAACAAAACTTCATTGAAATCAAGATGGGAGCAACAACCTTGCTTCACCCACAGCTAATCACTCCTGATTTAAACAAGCAATACACTACTAACTTTTAATGCTGTAATTCCGCAAATATTTTATTTATCTCTATAAATAGGATAACTATATGGCTCTGAAATTAGACATCCAATTTCTAACAGTCTCCCAGTGAAGAAGAACACTTGCTTTAAAAAACTACGGGGTCACACTAGCCAGGTAGCTCAGTTAATTGTCCAGATACATCAAGATTGTGGGTTTACTCCCTGGTCAGGGCACATACAAGAAGCAACCAGGGAATGTGTAAATAAGTGGAACAACCAAGTGCTAGAAACAGCCTAAGTGCCCATCAGTGGATGATTGGATCAAAAAACTTTGGTACATTTACACAATGGAATTCTATAGAGCAGAAAGAAAGAAGGAACTTGTACTCTTTGCAACAACATGGATGGAACTGGAGAGTATTATGCTTAGTGAAATAAGCCAGTCAGTGAAGGACAAATATCATATAATCTCACCCATTATGGGACAATAATGAGCAAAACTAACAACAAGCAAAACAGAACCAAGTATATGAATACAAGGAATAGGCCTTCAGTGGTCAGGGGGAAAGGGGTTGGGGG
>PVIW01009512.1:0-51436 GCA_004026585.1 Noctilio leporinus
ATAGCAGCACTATTTACAATAGCCAAGTGCTGGAAACAGCCTAAATGCCCATCAGTGGATGATTGGATCAAAAAACTTTGGTACATTTACACAATGGAATTCTATATAGCAGAAAGAAAGAAGGAACTTGTACCCTTTGCAACAACATGGATGGAACTGGAGAGTATTATGCTTAGTGAAATAAGCCAGTCAGTGAAGGCCAAATATCATATGATCTCACTCATTACGGGACAATAATGAGCAAAACTAACAAGCAAAACAGAACCAAGTATATGAATACAAGGAATAGGCCTTCAGTGGTCAGGGGGAAAGGGGTTGGGGGGAGGGGGCAGGCAGAGGCAAAGAAGGGGAGCAGCTTAGACAAGAACCTAGTATAAAGGAACCATGGACATGGACAACAGGGGTGATTGACTTTGGGGGGAATGGGTGGGTGGGGAGGGGGACAGAGGGGAGCAAAAAGGGGATGGATGTAATACAGCAACAATAAAATTAAAAAAAAAAAAATTGTATATGAATGTTCAGGGCAATAAACCCAAATGTCCACCAATGGATGAATGGATTTTAAAAAGTGGTATATTCATGCAATGAAGTATTCTTCAATCATAGAAAGTAATAAAGTGCTGATATATGCTACATACATACATATGAATAAATCTTAAAAACATTATGTATACTAAATGAAGCCAGATACAAGAAGCTGCATGTTATATACTTCTGCTTATATAAAATGGTCAGAATAAGCAAATCCAGAGACAGAAAGTAGATTAATGACTACCAGGAACTCGGGGCAAAGAAAAAAGGTTTCCATTTGTGATAATGAAGTGTTCTAGAAATATACAGTGTTTAATGGCTATATAATATTGTGACCATGTTAAACGTCACCAATTGGAACTTTGTTTATGTGTGTTTTACCACAATTTTAAAAACAAGAGAAAAATAGACTTTTTAAAAAGTTAAGAAAATTCACTGCATTAAAGAAATTTTCAAAGGAATAGAATACCATACAAAACTTAGATCTACAAAAAGCAATAAACAAATTCAGAAAGGGTCAAGATTAAGCAAATACATGAGGTCTATCCTGAAAGTACTGGCCACGAAAACTTTTAATAATATTGACACTGGCTCGATACTTTTGGGACAGGCCTCATATACCCCTCCAAACATATTCTAATCAATTGTTAGAACTTACTCAGCCAGTTCAGCTCGAAAGCGCCAATTTCTACTATTATCTGTCACCAAAAATTCCTGAAGTTGATAAAGATATTCTCTTCTTTTGTCAATATGAAGAAGCTGAAATAACAAAAAAATTCACTAGGACAAGGTACAGACATTACTTCTTTTACTAGGACTGCTTTAAAATGACTATAAATAATATAGTTAACTCTTCTGAAGGAGAAATACATTTAGTAGGTACACTTAGTTGTCTTAAATATAGGTATTATGTTCTTTTCCCCTGATAATCCTATTTACCTTCAAGAGTCATTTCAATCTTTTCAAAGATCTGTTTCTTCACCAAGTAAGTGACCTCCACTGACCTTTAGTAGTACCTCAGCACAGCTTTTTGATAGCACTCATTCACTTTATTCATGACACCCACATGATCACAAACTCTTTGAAGACAGAAACTATGCTTATTCACATATATATGAAGCTAAGCAGATAACACTACAATGGCATGTAACAAGTGCTCAAAAAAATCTACTTTTGCCCCCATCCCAATAATTGCTCTACAAATATTTAAAATCAGTTTTATAGTCAACAAGGGGGAAAACCTAAAAATGTGATAGAAACAGAAGTAAATAAACACAACTATACAGCAAATAAGAATCACACAGGAGCCCTGGCTGATAGCACAGTGGTTAAGGCGCTGGCCTGCGAACCCAAAGATCGCAGGTTCGATTCCCCAGCCAGGACACATAACCAGGTTGCAAACCAGGTCTCCAGTCAGGTCTGTGGCTGGAGGCAGGTGAAACGCAACCATACATTGATGTCTCTCTCCCCCTCTGCCTCTCTCCCTTCCCCTCTTTCTAAAAATAATGAAATAAAATATTTAAAAAAAAAAAAAGAATCACACAGGAAAAAAACATCTAAATTTGAACTTAGTACTAGAGTACATCTTCACATGTGCTATGGATGAAAGCCCTGAAGGAAATCTTGAATGTTACTTAGTTGATACGATGTTTAAGTTAATATTGGTAGAGTAATTATGAAACTATTTCACATACTTAGGAGAGTCAAATGACTAAATATATTAATTGGTTTACAACAGAGTTTTTACTATGAGAAAAGAAAAAGTATCAAGTGAAGGTATTGAATTAGAAGTAGAGATAGCAATATGAAGTCAATAATTAAAGAAAACAGAAACAAAAAAAAAAAAGGCAAAATCCCAAAACAAAAAGCCCCTCCAAGCTCCTGTCCTCTAAAAAGGCCTAAAAGAAATCACACCCCAGGAGCAATGTGCACATGCGGTGCCTGGATCTTGGCTTCTATATACCACTCTCCATTAAAAAAACCAGTGCTCTAGGAGAAAGCTGACTTCAGGCTGAAGCAGAGAAAGAAGGTAGGCCTCATAGTAAAGGTGTGTTTAAAAATGAGATTGGGGCGGGGTGGGGGGGGAACCACTGGAGGCAGCTTTAAGGGATTTCTATTAGCCAAATTTCATGCTCAAGAAAAATGACTAAAATGGAGTATATTACGCTGAATAAAAAAATTATTACAAAGACCAGGCTGATATTTAAAATATTTCCAAAAAGGGGAAAAAGAAAAAGAAAAGTTATCAATACGTGAGAAAGGTAATTTAAAAATACAGAATGAGGCCCTGGCTGGTAGCACAGTGGTTAAGGCGCTGGCCTGCGAACCCAAAGGTCGCAGGTTCGATTCCCCAGCCAGGGCACGTAACCAGGTTGCAAACCAGGTCTCCAGTCAGGTCTGTGGCTGGAGGCAGGTGAAATGCAACCATACATTGATGTCTCGCTCCCTCTCTGCCTCTCTCCCTTCCCCTCTTTCTAAAAATAATGAAATAAAATCTTAAAAAAAAAAAAAGAATTTACTATAAAGGTGAGGAGGATATTAAGAACAGTAAAGGAAATGGAGAAGCCCAAAAACTTATATTCATGACCCATGAATATGTACTAAGGGCAGGGGATTGCTGGAGGGAAGGGGGATTCGGGGCAGAGAGGGGCAAAGGGGAAAAAATTAGGACAACTTAATAGCATAATCAGTAAAATATACTTAAAAAAAATAAAGATGAAAGGTCATTTTACAATAGAGGAAGTGAGCTGAAACCACCATAACCAAGAGATCAGGCTCATTGAGTCACCAGTAAACCGTAAGACAAAATATTGTTAGCCCTGATGTGATGCATTTTAGAAAACACCCTCTGACCTATATAGATAGTAATATTCCTGCAAAGAAAACCTGTTTAACCTAAATCTAACTGTGTAACAGCACTTGGATAATTTCAAATTAAGGGTCATTCCGTAAAACAATTGGCTTGGCTTCCCCCAAAAAGCCAACAACATTAAAGACAAAAGTCTTGGAAACTGTTCTAGATTTAAGAAGACTAAAGATACATAATATTTTAATTTAATATACAACTCCTGACTGGGTTCTGAATCAGGAAAGAAAAGGCTACAAAGATAATTATTGGGACAATTAGAGAAATTTCAAAATGGTATGTATAAAATATAACAAAAAGGAATCAATGTTTTTTAAAAATTAGGATTACAAAGTAATCCCTCCATCTGTACCTCAAACTTTAGAACTAGGAGAGAGAGAACAAGAGGCAAAGGGGCTTGAGGACTAGGTGAAAAGGGTAAAGGGATTAAAATGAACAACAGATATAGTTTGCTAAACTAGTTAACGGGTGTTTATTCTTGCATTAGCTTTAGTATAAAATTATTGGTAAACAGTATGTTAAGAACTCCAAATTGGCAGTTATAAAATAGTTGCTGGGATTTCAAGTATAGCATAGGGATTACAGTCAATAGTATTGTAATAACTATGTAAGGAAGTGATTATCAACTTTTTTCATCTCATGGCACACAGTAATTACTAAAATTCTGCAGCACATCCAAAAAATGTATTTTTTGCCAATCTGACAGAAAACATGGGTTTAATTTTGATTTATTCACTCTATATGGCTAATGTTGTGTTGGCTGTTGTCATATTTTTATTTGATAATCTAGAAGAAAAGCGGTAAGTACCCCTGATTAAACAGTCAGGTAGTGCATGTTTTAAGAATTCTTTTAGCACACCACTTGAAAATTGCTGATATCTGATGCCAGGTGGGTACTGAAATATTCGGAAACACTTCATAAAGTATTTAATTATCTAATCACTATGCTGTCCACCTAAAACTAATACAAATTTACAGAATATAAACTATAATTGAAAAAAAAAACAACTTTGATTGCCAATTTCAAAGCTAAAGTCTAAGAAAAAAAGTATTCCAGGATTTGTAAAGTCAGGTCTGTTCACCTCAGACACCAAGGATCCCACCAAGGGGTGAGGGCTATGGTTTAGTAAATTCTCAGACTTCTGAAACAGCACATGTAGCCTCTAAACTTAATGAAAATCTTTTATGTATATTTAATCCAATAATTTTGAAAATGTACAAATACTTATAGACATATTCTAACATCATTTAAAATAAAATTTAGCCCTGGCTAGTGGGGCACAATTGGCTGGAGCATGATCCAGTAAACTGAAAGGTCAGGGGTTCGATTTCCGGTCAGAGCACATGCCTGGGTTGTGGGTTTGGTCCCTGATTATGGAATGTACAAGAGGCAACCAATTGATATTTGTCTCTCACATCAGTGCTTCTCTCCCTCTCTCTCTCCACTTCCTCTCTAAAAGCAATGAAGAAATGTCCTCAGGTGAGTATAAAAATGAATTTAATTTAATTTAGCATGATTATTTTTTAAATTAAAATGACACCAGCAAAATTAATCGAATAGGAGGCTTTTTGTAGTCACAGCTCACAATCAACTTAGAGATATAAAAAGGGAAACATCGACGACAAAAAGAAACACTGATCAGCTGCCTCTGATACCCCAACCAGGGGCAAAACCAGCAACCCAGCAGGCACCTGCCCTGACTGAGAATCGGAACTAATGACCTTCCACTTGGCAAGATGATGCCCAAAACCAACTGAACCAAGCTGGTCAGGGCCTGAATATGTTTTCTTACGTAGAATATACAGAAACTGACCTTGGGAGTAGCAGAAAATAAAGTTTAGATCTACAGTGGAATTCTAGTATGTTTTTATGCACAAGAGTTTAAAGGTTACCTTCAGAAAATCATGCAAGTGTTTAAGGACACCTATTCTGACTTCATCGAGGTCTTTTAAAAAACCATTAAAAATTGGAACCAGATCTGCAGCTGTCAACTGATCTCCAAGAATAACTGCAAGCTCATGGATGGAGAAGGCTAAAGTTCTTCGAACTTTCCACTGCAGAGACAAAAATAATTGCATTAGTACATTAGACACAAAGTACAGGGTGTGCACGATATAGTGGCAATAACTTTGCATCTCCTCATTTCACATGCTTATTAATTTTGAAAAACTATGTTTCTAAGGTTATGATTTAACATCATTGTTTCATATATAAAGTATTAAATTCTGAGAGCAATCATCATGTCGAAGGAATACAATGTTAGAGCAACCATAATTTCTGGACTGCATGCAGGGCCAACTGCTAAGGACATTGTGGACCTCAATAACATCCCTTTACATACAGTTGACAACATGAAGGTGTATAATGCTGATCCTGATGTCGCCACCAACAAGGAAAATGCATAAGGTATTCAAGGCTCGCACAAGTCCAGATATTGTGCACAGAATCCAGGAGATCATCAATGATGATCCAGGAAAGTCAGTGCGCTCCATAGCAAGAGAACTGCAGATGTCGGATGCAACAATTTGCAAGATTATTGCTGAGGATATCAGATATAGATTGTATGTTCTTAGAAGAGGCCAGTTTATGACACAGAAAAGGTGCTTTGAAAAAGCAAGGACACTGCTAACAAAATGAAAAAAATCCCAAAGAAAAAAACCCTCTGATTTTCTTCTCTGATGAAAAGAATTTTCAGCAGGACCAAATAGTCAACAGAAGAAACAACAGGTGGCTCTGTGAGAATCTTAATGAAGTCCCAATTATCATGGAAATGAAATTTCCTACTACAGTGATCCTGCTACAGTGATGATGTTAGGTACTGTCAGCAATGAAGGAGATATCATGACCCTGCATTTTTTCCCACAAGGCTTGAAAGTGACTATTAATGTTTACCTTGACGTTTTGAGAGAAGCAGTTGTACTGTGGATGAAACAAGTTGCAAGTGGATGTCATTTTATCTTCCACCAAGATGGTGCACCAGCACATAATGCCAAAAAGGTGCAAGAATTTCTGTGTCAATGTTCCTGAATTCTGGTCAAAGGAAATGTGGCTGCCTAGTTCACCAGATGCAAATCCTTATGTATGCAGCATTTGTGAGAGAGAACTTAATAAACAACCTCATTCTAATAAACAGCCTGTTAAAGCTAAGACTGAAAACATGATGATGTCCATGGATAAAGAAAAGTTAATGCAAGTGTGCTCAAGATTCCAAAGTCAAATCAAGTCTATTATTGCAGCAAATGGAGACTTTTTTTAACAATTAAAAAAAATAATAACTATGTTTATGTATTTACATGTAAGAATAAATTTATTTCAAAATATAACACTTTCATGGTACATTATTTATTTTACTAAAATTTTGCCACTTTATCGTGTGCACCCTGTACTTGAACTTTAGACAACACAGTAGTTCCCTGTATGTGTAGTTTTGCTTTCCGAGGTCTCAGTTCCTCTGGTCAACTGTGGTCCTAAAACATTAAGTGGAAAATTCCAGAAAGAAAACAACACCTAAGTTTTAATTGAGTACCATTCTAAGTAGCGTGATGAAATCTCACACCATCCTGCTCCATCCCTCCTAGGAGAGGACTCATCTATTCCTTTGTCAGGCCTCCCCACATTGTGGGTACTCCCAGCCTGTCAGTCACTTAGTAGCCATCTTGGTTATCATATTGACTATGGTGGTACTGCAGTGCTTATGTTCAAGTAATCCTAATTTTACTTAATTATGGGGTCAAAGCACAAGAGGAATGATGATGGCAAAGTGGACATGCTAAAAGTAAAAGTTAATGACTAATAAGGAAATCATATGCTGGAGGTGGTAAGACCTATGGTAAGAATGAATGTCCTATCCATGAAATTGTGAAGGAGAAGAAAGAAATTCATGCTAGTTTGCTGGGAGAGAAAAATCACATTCAAATAACTTTCAGTACAGTATACTGTTTTAATTGTTCTATTTTATTACTAGTTGTTATTAATTTCTTACTACACTTAATTTATAAATTAAACTTAGTCCTTTGTATATATGCACAAGAAAAAAACAGTATTTTCAGGGTCTGATACTAGCTTTCAGGCATCCACTAGGGGTCTTGGAATGTAGCCCCTATAGATAAGCGGGAGGCTACTGTACATAATGGCTGATTAACATCTGAATGTTATTAATCTCAAAAAATTAAATCAGAATAAAAGTAGTAACAAATGTTGTTTTAAACCTACTACATATCAAAAACTGGCAGAAAAATACTTAAATCTCTGTACAATAGATATTATTTCCCTTTCATTTATGAAGGAAAAAAAAGTTTGGAAATTATTAATAGCATAGTTTTATAGTTTTCTGAACACTGAATGCCCAATTTACTGATGTCCCACACTGACCAAAGCCTAGCTATTGTCATCCTCTTGTTATTGTTCCCCTTCTAATTCCTGTACAGTCTACTTTGGATTAAAAAAACAACAGAGCTAGCTCTTCAGGAATTGGCAATTAAAAAAACACAAGAATAAAAAAATCCTTTGTGGACTGCCCTGGAAAAGAACTCCTATAAAGAAATGCCTTACACTGGTCATGTGCCTCAGTTACTTGGAGTATCAATCTGTAGTCAGGGCATGTAGGGGAGACAGCCAACCGATAGATATTTCCCACATCAATGATTTTCTCCCCATCCTCCTTCCTCTCTAAAATCAATGAAAGATATCTAACATATCCTCAGGTTAGGATTAGAAAAAACAAAAAAGAAATGTCTTGCATTTACAGGAAACTTTAAGTTAAAAACATATTTTTCTTCATATTACCTCAATTATCTGCTAAGAAATTGTTTAGAACAAGGGTTTTATCCTACCCCTAACATTAAAGCCAGTTCTTGAAAAAAATTATATCCATGTTCACCATATTAAACAGATGAGGGCAGGCATATTTTGATGGAGGAGAAGGGAGTTGAGACCTGAAGCCTGCCCATCCAGAACCTTCCTAATCACCAGGAGCCCACAATACCGGACCCACAAGAACCCTGAGTTCTGTGGGATAAAGATGGAATACTGCAAATAAGAAAGATAAAAATTTCTATGGAAATTGGGTCTTCCTAGGGAGAAACTAAACCCTATATTCTTAAGCATTAATTTATACATAGACAAGCCCAATTCCACCATGGAAGAAGTGTGTGAACATGGGATAAATCCACTTTGCCCAGACCCTGAATTCCTAACCTCACAGTTCAGAAGATGAATGTCAACTATGGTTTTATCAAGATTACTTTCAAATTTTAACTTGCTGAGTCAATAGCACTGATTCCTTGAAAACTGATATTACTAAAACATTGAAAGGGGAAATCATTCACTTCTCAGTATAACTTAGTCTAACCAGACAGTTTTCTTAAAAACTAAAATTAATTTCACTGAAGGAACAGGTTTTGTGGAAGGCTGGCAAAATTTTGGTATAAGGAAATTATACCTAATGGCAAAGGAAGTTAAGTCAACAAAGCCTTAGAAAAGAGCCACAAAAAAGTCGCAGATACCCAGACAAATCACCGACGGTCAATGCCCCACATCTGGTGCTCTTTCAAAGGGTGCGATGGTGTGTGGCACAGGGAAGGGCACACAGACACACACTGTCAGCCTTCTCCCACCTGCACAGACACATTCATATCGCTCCAACTCAAAATTCAGTGGCGCCAGTAATACTACAGCTCTGTGAAGGCTTTAAAATAGAAGCATTTACAACACTATTTCTACATGTAAGAAATCCTACATTCTGGCCCTGGCTGGCAGCACAGTGGATAAGGAAGGCACCAGCCTGCGAACCCAAAGGTCGCTGGTTCGATTCCCAGCCAGCGCACATAACCAGGTTGCAAGCCAGGTCTCCAGCCAGGGCTGTAGCTGGAGGTAGGTGAAAGACAACCACACACTGATGTCTTTCTCCCTCTCTGCCTCTCTCCCCTTCCCTCCCTCTAAAAATAATATATAAAATCTTTATAAAGAAGAAGAAGAAGAAAAAAAAGAAATACTACATTCTTAAGAATTAATCTACACATAAATTTTAGACAATAGTACATTTATAAATTATGAACCTACACATGTCAAATGTGATGCTTTTTAATATTTTAGATAAAAAAGAAATCACCAAATTGTGGAACTTGGAAAGGTAGTCCTTTGTTATTACTTTTAAGCTCTTCTATATATTATTTCCTATAATACCAAGTACCTGCTAGAACATGAACAGAAATTTTACTCGGTATTGAAAACCAAAACATTGGGCCTCCTAATGCATTCTGTTAATTCCTTGACTGCTTTACTCACCTGCATGTCTGATGCCAGAGTCTCATAAGTTTCTCTCAGGCAGTGCCAATTCTGCCTGCCAAGTGTCAGGGCCACACCTGGAAGGCTATATGCACAGTGCTTAGCAATTTCAGTGTCCACTGTCTGTGCACGAGATGGGTCAGTCATAGATAAATACTGATCTAACAGAGCCTGAGGCACAACATCCTATGATGAGAGAGACAGGACAATGATGCAATTTGAGCTGGTTTAGATATAAATTAGGTAACCTTATTTTTAAATAAATAAATTTAACATAGAATCTGAAATACTACATAAAACCAATCTAAAAATTTCAATTACCTAATAACTGAAGAGATAAAAAAACATGCTGGGGGACTGTATATATAAATAAAAACAACTTTAGGAGAAAAACAATGAGGAAGATCTTAAAAACAGCTTAAAGGACAATTAGAATTGATTTTTTTTTTTTTTTTTTTTTTAAATTTATTACTTTTTAAAGAGAAGGGCAGGGAGGGAGGATACCAGAAGGAGAAGAGAAACAAGGAACGGAAAACCTGTTCAAAAAGTAATGATAGAAAACTTCCCTAATACGATGAGTGAAAAACATTACTCAAGTTCAGGAAGCACAGAGGGTCCCAATGAGGATAATTCCAAACAGAACCACTCCAAGACACATTATAACTAAAACGGCAAATTTCAAAGACAAAGAGAGAATCCTAAAAGCATCAAGAGACAAACAGCAAATAACATATAAGGGGGCTTCAGTAAGGTTATTAAATAATTATTCAACAACAGAAACAATACAAGCCAGAATGGCAAAAAATATTCCAAGTAATGGGAAACAAAGACCTGCAACCAAGAATACTCTACCCAGCAAGGCTCTCATTCAAAATGGGAGAAGTAAGAAGTTTCCCAGACAAAGGAAGATGAAAAGAGCACATCTCTACCAAACCAGCACTGCAAGAAATGCTAATGGGTCTGCTTTAAAAAAAAAAAAACAAAAAATGAAGAAACAGAGAGAGACAGACATAGAGGAACACAGGTACAAAGGGAAAAAATGGCAATAAGTATCAATCAATAATAACCTTAAATGTAAACAGATTAAATGTGTCAATCAAAAGACATAGGGTAGCTGAATGGATAAGAAAACATGACCCACATATATGCTGTCTTCAAGAGACCCACCTCAGAACAAATGATCAACACAGATCAAAAGTGAAGGAATGGAAAAATATATATCAAGTAAATGGACATGAAAAAAATGGCTGGAGTGGCAATACTTATTTCAGACAAAACAGATTTTACAACAAAGGCCATAAAAAGAGACAAAGAAGGACATTTCATAATACTTAAGGGAACAATCCATCAAGAAGATGTAACTCTGGTAAACATATATGCACCCAACATAGGAGCTCCCAAATATATAAAGAAAATCTTAAAGGACTTCAAGAAGGATAAGGACAGCAACACACTGATAGCAGGAGATTTTAATACCACATTATCAACAATGGACAGATCTTCCAAACAAAAAAACACGAAGGATACTATAGCACTGAATAACATTCAAGAGGATATGGACCTAACTGATATATACAGAACCTTTCACCCCAAAGAAGCAAAATACACATTCTATTTAAATGCACATGGAACATTCTCAAAGATAGATCACATGGTAGGTCACAAGACAAGTCTCCACAAATACAGGAAAACTGAAATCATACCAAGTATCTTCTCAGGTTACAATGGCTTGAAACCAGAAACCAACCTCATGGGAAAAAAACAAAACATTCTAGCTCATGGAGACTGAATAATATGCTTTTAAGTAAGGAATGGGTAAACAATGAGATCAAAGATGAAATAAAAAAGTTTCTGGAAACAAATGACAATGAACACATTAACAGCCCAAAACCTATAAGACACAGTGAAGGCAGTGCTGAGAGGGAAGTTCAGGGCAATACAGGCCTACCTAAAAAGGACAGGAGAAGCTTATACAAACAACCTAACCATAAAGCTGCAAGAACTAGCGGAGCAACAACAAACAAAGCCCAGAGCAAGTAGAAGGAAGGAAATCATCAAGATTAGAGCAAAATTAAATAACTTAGAGACTAAAGCTCCAATTCAAAGAATCAGTAAGTCCAGGAGCTGGTTCTTTGAAAAAATAAAACAAAATTGACAAGCCTTTAACCAGACTCATCAAGAAAATGAGAGGACCCAAATAAAAAAAAATCAGAAACAACAGAAGAGAAATCACAACTGATACTTCAGAAATACAAAGGATTGTAAGAAATTACTACAAACAACTATATGACAAGAAATATGACAACCTGGATAAAATGGACACATTTCTGGAAATATATAATCTACCAAAACTGAATCCAAAAGAAGCAGAAATCCTGAACAGACCAGAAACAACTAGTGAAATTGAAGAAGTAATTTGAAATCTCCCAAAGCACATGAGCCACAGACCAGATGGCTACACAGATGAATTCTACAAAACATTTAGAGAACTAACTCCTATCCTTCTCAACCTATTCCAAAAAATCCAGTAAGACAGAAGACTCCCAAACTCTTTCTATGAGGCCAGTATTGTTCTAACTCCAAAACCAGGTCAAGACACAACTAAGAAAGAAAACTACAGGCCAATATCTCTGATGAACATAGATGCTAAGATTAATCAACAAAATATTGGCCAACCGGATCCAGCAATACATTCAAAAGTTCATACACCATGACCAAGTGGGTTTCATCCCAGGGATGCAAGAATGGTACAATATTTGCAAATCAATAAATACACCACATGAACAAAATGAAAGACAAAAACTACATGATCATTATCAATAGATGCTGAAAAAGCATTTGATAAAGTACAACAACCATTTATGATCAAAACACTCAGCAAAATGGGAACAGAGGGAGCATACCTCAACATCATAAAGGCCATCTATGAGAAACCTGAAGCCAACATCATACTCAATGGGCAAAAACTAAAACTAAAAGCTTCCCCTCTAAGATCAGGAACAAGACAAGGTTGTCCACTTTCTCTACTTCTGGTCAATATTATTTTGGAAGTTCTAGCCATAGCTATCAGGGAAGAAAAAGGAATCAAAGGTTTCCAAATTGGAAAGGAGGAAGTCAAACTGTCATCATTTGTAGATGACATGATAGTGTACATACAAAACCCAATAGACTCCACCAAAAACTTACTTGGCCTAATAAGCAAATTTAGCAAAACAGCTGGATATAAAGTCAATATTCAGAAATCAAAAGCATTTTTGTATACCAACAATGAAACATCAGACATAGAAGGTAGAAAACAAATCCCATTTACCACAGCAACAACAACAAAAAAAAGTACTTAGGAATAAACTTAACCAATGAGGTAAAAGACCCGTACTAAGAAAAGTACGGATAATGGTCAAGCCAGTTGCTCACTTAGTAAGAGCCTTGTTGTTTGTGTTAAGTCATTTTCATATCTCTATACCTCACCTGTTCAGTTGGGGTTTTAACATAAAAAATTAATTTTGGTGCAAAAAAAAAAAAAAAAAAGAAAAGTACAGAACACTGAAGAAAGAAATGAAGGAAGATACAAATAAATGGAAGCATATACCATGTTCATGGATGGGAATAATTAACATCATTAAAATGTCCATACTATCCAAAGCAATCTATAGATTCAATGCAATCCCAATTAAATTACCAATGACATACTTCGAAGAGATAGGAAAAATACTTCAAAAATTTATATGGATCCAAAAACACCCGGGAATAGCCACAACAATCTTGAGAAAGAAAAACAAAGTAGGTAGAATCACAATACTGGACTTTGAACTATACTACAAGGCTACTGTCATCAAAACTACCTGGCACTGGCATAAGAATAGACATACAGATCAATAGCAAGCCCAGAAATAAACCCAGAACTCTATGGTAAATTAATATTTGACAAAGGGGGAAAGAACATAAAATAGAGTAAAAATAGTTTCTTCAACAAGTGGTGTTGGGAGAACTGGACAGTGACATGCAAAAAAATAAAACTAGACCACCAACTTATAGCATACACCTGAATAAACTAAAGATGGATAAAGGACTTAAACATAAGCAGTGCCACCATAAAGGTCCTGGAGAAAAATATAGGCGCTAAAATTTTAGATATCCTATGCAGAAATATGTTTACTGATACTTCTCCAAAGGCAAAGGAAATAAAAAAACAAATCAACAAATGGGACAATATGAAAGTGAAAAGTTTCTGTTCAGCTAAAGAAAACACCAGCAAAATTCAAAGGGAACCAACTGTATGGGAAAACATAATTGCCAATGATACCTCAGACAAGAGTTTGATATCCAAAGTATAAAAAGGACTAATGTGACTCAACACCAGGGAGAGAAAGCCCAATTAAAAAATGGGCAAAGGACCTGAATAGACAACTCACTGAGGGAGACATATGAAGGGCCCAGAGGCATATGAAAGAATGCTCAACATTACTAGCCATCAGAGAGATGCAAATTAAAACCACAAGAAGATACCACCTCACACCTGTCACAATGGCAATCATCAACAAATCAACAAACAGCAAGTGTTGGCAAGGATGTGGGGAAAAGGGAACCCTGGTGCAGTGTTGGTGGGAATGTAGGCTGGTGCAGCCACTGTGGAAAAAAGTATGGAGTTTCCTTAAAAAACTGAAAATTGAACTGCCTTTTGATCCAGCAATTCCACTACTAGGGCTACACCCAAAGATTCCTTAAACACCAATTCAGAAGAACCTATGTACCCGTATGTTCATAGCAGTGCTATTTACAATAGCCAAGTGCTGGAAACAGCTTAAGTGCCCATTAGTGGATGATTGGATCCCAAAACTGGTACATTTACACAATGGAATACTACACAGCATAAAGAAAGAAGGAACTCCTACCCTTTGCAACAACATGGATGAACTGGAAAGTATTATGCTTAGTGAAATAAGCCAGTCAGTGAAATACCATAAATCATATGGTATTTACCATATGATCTCACTCATTACAGGACAATAATGAACAAAACAAACAAGCAAGCAAAACTGAACCAGATGCATGAATACAATGAACAGACCTTCATTGGGCAGAAGGGAGAGGGGTAGTGGGAGGAGGAGGCAAAAAAGGGGAGCAGTTTAGACAAGGAACTAGCATGAAAGAACCATGAACATGAACAAGTGGGGTTTACTTTCTGGGGGAGCGAGTAGGTAGGGAAGGGGACAGAGAGGGGAGGAAAAAGGGGATGGATGTAATATAACAATAATAAAACTAAATTTAGAAAAAAGATAAACTATGAACATTTTTGAAAGGTTTTAATTCCATTTTTAATATATAGAATCAATAAAAATAAAGAACATATACCATTTGACCTAGGAAATCCATTTATACTTGAAGCAATTAACATGTATAATCATGATGAATGTAACACTGCTTGTATATGACAACAAAAGCATGTAAGGAACTACTGGAGTTATAGCACCTTCTCATGGTGGATACCATGCTGTATAGATGTTGTGTTGCTGTTGGAGGAGGGAGTCTTATGTGCTCATAGGGAAAGATCTCCCAGGCAGGCCACAAGCTATCATGTTCTAATGATTCCTTGTGCCTATTTTCCCACATTTAAAAATCTCTAAAATTAGGGTGCAACTTGTTTCTGATGGCACGTCACTGAACCTTTTTTTCCATATTTTCATCTCTAAAATCAAGCTATATCTTATGGTAGAATTTTTGGTGACTTAGGCATGATAAAATACTTTGATATAATGGTATAATGCCATTTGTCTTCGAAAAACAAAAAGGGGTACATACATACCCACAACAAATTTTATATATTCACAATAAGTTTATAAAGAAATACAGAAAAAACTATTATCCATTGTTACTCTGAATGAAAAATGGAATAACAGGTGTGAGAAGAGGGGAGATTTTTGCTCATATTTTATTCTACTATTTGAACTTCCTTATTGAAAGCATGATATACTAGTCTTATTCATTAAAACACTCACTATAAAGTGGACAAAATTCAGTGAGAAATTGCTTTAAAAGAGGGATTAAAAACAGCCATGCCAAATAAAGCTGTTTTGGTCACTTACTTGTACTTTAGATCTCCTTTCCTCATCAGGGCTGAAACTACTACTGGTGTTCAAGTCTGAATCATTATGAATATAACGAAGAGTGGACTCCATATTCTGTTAGGAAAAAATACCTACTTAAAAAATTGAACCATCTAACAAGTTTCCTTCACTTAAACTATCTAACTAAGGTACTTACCTTTCGAGACTGTCAAAGAAATAAAGGCATATAAATAAGTTCTTCATGCTCTTAAAAGTTTATAAATATACATAAGGCCTCATAAGAACCTCCCTTGCTTTAAATCAAACTTGCTGAATAGGATGCCATATGTATGACAAAGAATTTCAGATTAAAAAAAATTTTAAATTTGGAAGTAATTTTGCAGTGGCCTAAATATCTAAAATTAGCTTCTTTATAAAACAGTATATATAGAGAGGGTGCTTTCAATCAACTATTTTAAAAGACTTAGGATGTTATATGTAGTTAGTTCTTCTACTGTTGCCAGTCTTGGCTAGTCTTAATTTCATAAATATACTTTTTTAAAAGTAAAAAACAAAACAAAAAATAAAGTAAAATCCAAATAAAACAAAACACCTTCCAAATGCAAAGATGCCATAGTATTCAAATCTCCAACAATAATTAAAAGTCAGGGTTTCATTCTGAACCACCAATATTATACAAAATTCCTAACATACTAGATGTTACCAATGAAAAATGCCACAGCCATCCCCAGTGTATATATGTAAGCACTCTTTCCTGAGCTTTTCATTCAAGCTACTCTGATCCGTGACCATTTGATTCTGGCATTTGGTAGTATATTCCCTTCTCCCTGTTCATAAAAACAAGGGATCAGAAATACTAACACCAAATGACCCTAGCTAGGTGGAATATGGCAGGAAATTAAGGAAGGATCATAAAGAACAGCTCCAAGTATACAGTGAAGATGATGCTAGTTAACAGTACCCACCCTCACACTCCAGAGTCCAGATAATGCCACTGGCCCTCCGCAACATGGCCTCAAGTCCCGATCTTCTGCTCAGAATACTGTGTTGCTTGCTGCAGTGAAATGGTCCCATCAGAAACAAAGCACCTCCCCAAAAAGAAAAGGAAAGAGTTAATTATTCTTGATAAAGGGCTTTGTTTCCAGTAAGACTATTTCACTGCAGTGAGCTACATTAACATTGAGGCTACTAACTAAAATGGTCATGTGGACAGGACTGAGGTTTACTTTTCCAAGCACTGAACACAATAATAATGTCACAAAGATAGGATATGGTGACAATTTTACTTTATGCAAAAGAGGGAGCTGAGAAAATCAGCAACAAACAAAATGTAACAAACAAACTAGAAAGTGATTAGCTACAATTAATTCCCAACGAAACACTTCTGTTTCAAACTGCTCTCTCTGAATTTGTTACCTCAACAGCATCGCTGATTAAAGACATGGAACCATCATGATTTATTTTACAGTTTGGTAGCTCATTGACGTCCAGGCCACCTTGCACATCACTCTTTCTCTCTGCATCGCTGGCCTCTTCGCGAGCATCCAGACTGGAGGCACGCAGTGCAGCAGACAGCACGTCCACTTGTGCTATAGGCAGAATAGGAAAAGGATGATAAGCAGAATTACTATGTGCTTTCAAGTTTTTCTCCATTTGCATTATATATTATCAATGAAATGTATACTTTTGACACTGCCACCAAAAAGCTGGGGGGAAAAAACTCTACTGTGGTAAATCATTAGTTCTCCAACAGAAAAAAAGTAGAAAACTAATATGCTTTCATGAGATTAAAAATATTTATCTACTACTGTACATTATTCTGCGTTAGTAGTAAAAGAAAAATACTATCTAGTGTTGGAGGTACCTCCAGTTTATTAAAAGGAGTCAATTTCAGTGTGAGTTAACTATGTTTTGGTAGTGCATGAATTGAACTTATAAGACTTACTTACTAAGCTATCTTAGCAGAAGAGCAGTCACTTTACAAACCCTGCCAACATAAAACAACCGTAATTACAAAGATTTTTGTTGCAGTTACATGTAAACATCTAGTATCTTATTCCAGTTCATTTTATGTTTCTAATTTGTTTTGAAAATGAAATCAGTGACTTGGTCAAAACACAGGAATCTATTTGAAACACAGGGATCCCAAATGAGCAAGCACTGTGTTGCTTAGAGCAAACCAAACTGACAACTTACCAAGTCCTTAAATCTGTCAAATAGCACTGTCTACATTCTGAGTTACACCTCTTTACAAGTGCCCCAAACCTGTGATAAACCATTCTTTCTTCTCCACAAATGAGAAACATTATGGGGAACAAAAAATATTGCTTAGTATTACTTCAAAAAGTCACCTGGCTACTCAAAAATATAAAAATTTATACAATTTTAACTTTGAATTTAAGGTGCTTAATCATAAAGTTACTCATGAAAATACACTCATTCTTTTAAGGATTTCGGCTGCATTGTGTTTCAATGCTTTTAATCACTTCAGCTACCCTTTTTCTAATCTTTTAAGTTTCAAAAATGAAATCAAAATAGTACTAAATTATACTGCACAATACATAAAGGTTAAAATGTTTTGTCCCACATAAAATGCATGTGTATGTGTGTGTGTGTGTGTCTGAGAGATCCCTAAAATATAAATCAGACTCTTTCACAGAAAATACTTTATTATAGACCATTTATCTCTAAAAGAACTACATACTTCTCTTTCATACTTCAGTCTACATTAAGTTTCATCTCCAGGTTTGTATATTCATAAAAGATTAAATAAGTAACACTTTGAAGTTTCTTCAAAAAAGATCATGAAGATAAAAACTAATGCTAATTCCTCAGGAAACATGATGCTTAAATTCTCCAGCAGAAAATGAGGTGGAATCTAATGCTTGGCTAATGCTGAAATTTTAGTACGATAGACCACTGCAACAAATTTAAGAAAACTTGGGTCTTTATCAAAATCTCGATTTTCTTACAATCTAGATTGAAATCCCAGGAACCAGAGTTCATTTAACCACAGATCTGTGAAAATACATAGTCTGTAGTAATTTGTGCTCAGAAACAGGGACCACCTGGAAACTTGGAGTTTTATTCCTTCCTTGAAGCAGCTGATAGAGCAGAGTTAACCTTTATAATCTTTAACTTTTCCACAAACTAAATTGGTGGTTAGTAATCAATTCCTAACAATTTATTGATTTCAATCAGTAAACAACATGATTTTTCTGACCATGATTCCCGAAAGGACCAGATTATCCCATCAAACCTAACCTAAGAAAAAACCTGTATTTTGTGAGCTTGGGCCATTTTTCATTCTGTAATCTAGGAACCTAATTGTGGTAAATTAAGCTGGCATCAATCATTCCATTCAGGCACTGCTCAAATTCAACCCTGAATCAGGTTGGCAATCCCCAATGCCAGGGATTTGAAACTGTCCTGGACAAAGACAGAAAAACCTTATCTTCCCTAAGTATTTTAGAAAAGAGGATCTTTTACATCTTCTTCGTATTCTACCATTTCCCTTTTTGGCCTTTCATGTAGTATCTATTTCTCTTATAACTCAGACAAGTGCTTTCTTCTTCTGAAAAGGATTATCTTATTATAGTCTGGGGAAACACTTAAATTTTTTTGGCCAAAAACTCAAAAAGAAAAAAAGAATAAACGCTTCAAGGAAGATAAAGAGTTAAAACTGTGAAGCAAAGGCTGCCTTAAACTTTTTTTAAAACCCTAAGTCTTACTTTCTCCCCCATGACATGTGATGAGGGTAAGAGCAGGTGGCCCCAAGACCTGCAAAAGCTGAAGTCTGCCTTGGAAGGGATTCTCTTGAGCAGTGTGCTTCCTCATATCTTACTGCCCACTGTCAAGAAAAAATTTAACAGGTGGGATTGACTTTGGGGGGAATGGGTGGGTGGGGAGGGGGACGAGGGGAGCAAAAAGGAGATGGATGTAAAACAACAACAATAAAATTAAAAAAAAAAAAAAGAAAAAATTTACACTTATAACATAACTAGTTTGGTCTCTGGTCAGAAGTTAGTTTCTCACTTTGGCTTTAAGTTCTGCCTGTCAAAAATGTAAACATTTCCTGACAACTTGAGGAAAATTCCCATCATCACAGATTAGAAAAGAAAAAGCATCTAAAACTAAGATATACCCTATAAAAACACAAAACACCTTCTAACACTATAAAAAATTAAGGCACAGCAAATTTTCAATTAACTACGAAATTAATATGGGTTAAACATGCCCTCAGATTTCAATAAAATCAAATGCTCAAGAATGTTTTGTAGCCTAAGCAGAAAAACCCCACCACTGCCCCTCTGTAGAACATGCAGTTAATGGACAGTCTCACCCTTCTTCTCTCTGAGGCTGGGATTTTTGTCTGGTTTGTTGCTGCTATATATTTAGTATATAAGAGAATATCAGGCGCATTGTGGGTACTCAATAACTAATGTTAAATCAATCGATGGATATGTTATGATAGTTACCATCCTAATGAACATAAAAAACATGACAAAGTAAAACCTGCAGGTTTAAGAGGTATGTTAGCAACAGAAGTGATTAAGTCACAATATAGTATTTGTGTTGAGGTCTCCCAAATGCAGTTTATAATTTTACAATACAATTTTGAGCCAAACATGGTATTAGCCATCTTCTGAAAATGCAGTCATATACAAAACTTATATGTACATGTAGGTCTTTTTATTTATTTATTTGTGTTTTTTACAGAAACAAAGATAATTTTTTATTAGGAAAAAATGCTTTAATATAACATCACCATTTGTGGGAATGCCTACTTTTTTATTATTATTATTTTTACCCTTTACTAGAGGACATTTTTTCACTGCTTTTAGAGAAAGAGGAAGGGAGAGAAGGTTTAGAGAGAGGAAGCGAGGAAGAGAAACACTGATGTGAGATAGAAATATCAACTGGTTGCCTTTTGTACTTGTCCTAACGGGGATCAAACCTGCAAACTAGGCATGTGTCCTGACCAGGAATCAAACCCATGACCTTTCAGTCTACAGGTGACACGCAACCAACCCAAACCAACAAGGGCTATAGGTTTTTTAAAAAAGCGAACTATGAGCCCTGGCTGGTAGCACAGTAAGGTGCTGGGCTACCTTGCTGGTTCCATTCCCCGCCAGGGCACATAATCAGGCTGCAAGCCAGGTCTCTAGCCAGGTCCTTAGCTGGAGACAGGTGAAAGGCCACCATATATTGATATCTCTCTGCCTCTCTCCCTTCCCCTCTCTCTAAAAATAATAAATAAAATTAAAAAAAAAGAAGCAAACTATGCATATCACTTTTAGCTTATTTCAGTGTTTTGAAATGTCTACTGTGTGTCAGGAAACTAGAAAGTACTGTCTATAATACAGTGAGAGCTCCCATAAAAGATTTAAAGCCTTTTTCCATAAAATGAAGGTAAGAACAAAGTATAAAAGTTACTGAAGTTTGAGGAACTGAATAAGTTTATAAAAAATAATAAAACTGATTTAAACAAAAAGCTGGAAGTTGTTAAGACAAAAATATATCAAGAACTGACTACCATCAGCTTGACTGGTGAGGTTCAGTAAGTTGGGCATTGTCCCACAAATCAAAAGGTCGGCAGTTCAATTCCCTCAGGGCACTTGCCTGGGTTTCAGGTCAGGTCCCTGACTGGGAACATGCAAGAGACAAGCCATGGATGTTTCTCTAGCACATTGATATTTCTTTCCCTCTCTTCCTTCCTTCCTTCCCTTCTCTCTTAAGAATAAATAAAATGTTTAAAAAATAGAAACTGACTATCCTCATCTACGAATATCTTCAGTTTTTGGTATAATTCCATCTCTTAATTCTCCTCATCTGGGGGTAACAGAGTGGAGGGATGGAGAGAGACACAAAAGCAAGATTTTGATGAATATTCTAATTTGTCAAACAAAACAAAAACCTCATTACTTGCTACATCATCAGGTTGTCATAAAATGCAGAATGCAGGTCCAACCTGGTAATAAATAAACAGAGAGACAGGTAGATAAATGACAGAAGCCACAACTGAAAACTAAGCAAAGAAAGGGAAGCTCTAAAGCTTTAAGGTAGGGGTGTCAAAATCATTTTCACCAGGGGCTACATCTTCCTCGAGATTGCCTTCAAAGGGCCCAACATAATTTTAGGACTGCATAAGTGTAACTAACTACTCCGTAACAGTTAAGAGAAACAAAGTGCTGGATTGAAGGTGCCAGGTCAAATAAAACAAGGCTGGGGCATTGTGTTTGTCTAAGGTTTTCATAAAAAAAAACAATCTACCATGAACCCAGGTCTGTGTGGCTCAGCTGGCTAGAGCATCACCCTGTAAACCGAAAGGTGGAAGGTTCAATTCCTGGTCAGGGCACATGCCCAGGCTGAGGGTTTATTTGGTCCCCAGAGCACAAAGGAAAGGCAACTGATCAATATTTCTCTCTCACACCCATGTTTCTCTCCTTCTCTCTCTCCCCACCTTCCCCTAATTCTAAAATCAATAAGCATGTCCTTGGGTGAGGATTAAAAAAGAAATCTATCATGAAAAATAAAAAACAGGATATGCTATTGAAAGTATTCCCTCCTCTGCTATTTCCCTTGTTTCAGAATATAATAAAAAAGAATGGCCCTGGCTGGTGGCTCAGTGGATAAGGCACTGGCCTGCGAACCCAAAGGTCGCTGGTTCAATTTCCAACCAGGGCAAAATAATCAGGTTGCCAAGCCAGGTCTCCAGCCAGATCCATGGCTGGAGGCAGGTGAAAGGAAACCATACATTAATGTCTATCTCCCTCTCTGCCTCTATCCCTTCCTCTCCAGCTGAAAATAATAAATAAAATCTTTTAAAAAATAAATAAAAATTGTACAAATACAAGTATTTATCCCAGCCAGGGCACATAACCAGGTTGTAAGCCAGGTCTCCAGCCAGGTCTGTAGCTGGAGGCAGGTGAAAGGCAACCGTACATTGATGTCTCTCTCCGTCTCTACCTCTCTCCTTTTCCCTCTCTCTGGAAGTAATAAATAAAATCTTTAAAAATAATATAACAAATAAAATAAATAAAAAAGAACTACTGACACACAGATAAATCTGAAACACATTATACTAAGTGACAGAGGTGAAGACTCAAAAAGGTTTATCACTTGATTCTATGTATGTGGCATTCTGCAAAAATCAAGATCATTGGGACGTAAAACAGAGCAGAGGTTGCTAAAAGTTGGGAATGGAAGAAAGGACTGACTATAAAGTGGGGCAACGGAATGTTCTGGGGTGACGGTGGTGGTGGCTACACACAACTGTAGGTGTTTATCAAATCTCAGAGAACTGTCCATTCAAAAGGCTGTATTTTACTGGTATAAATTATGCCCCAATAAACCTAAAAAAAAAAGAAACTGATTATCTGCCAGTCAAATTAACTTTCAACAATTAAAGATATGAAATTTGCTTTTAATCAAATAATTTTTCTCCACATGTAAAATTGTAACAGGAAATCTTTTAAAAATATGACAAATTAAAGCCAAATAAAGATAACTGCTAACTTAACCACCATTCGTGCAATTTTCAAAGGTTGAACACAAGGTTTTTTTGTATGTTTTATAAGGATACTGAAGGTTATTATTTTATCTGCATTAAAAAATGGGTATTTACTAACACTAAGCAAACCAATAATTTATAAAGTTTAGCTTTAAGAACAAGGACCCCCCAGAAAAAATTCAGGAAAAGATATAAGTTATGAAGATTTCTAATTATAGGGTTTGTCAAATAACTTTTGTTTTAAATGCATCTCAGATTTCACCGAATGACTTTACAAGTCATTAGGAAGACCTCAGTCTTCAAAAGAACAGAAAGATAACCATCTGCATTAAGTCCTGGTCCCAGGGACTTGAATCACTTCCCAAGCCCCAGCAAGCAGGACGGGTACTGCTTCAGGATATCTAATTTCCCACACACTTAGGACACATATTCCACTTAATGAGAGGCAACTTTTGATTTGAACACAGAACAACTTTCATTCAGGCTGTCATTCACAATGAAAAAATCTAGGTGATACACCTGTGTAACTAACCCAATGGAAAAAAGTCAGAACTGAAGAGCAGAACTGAAGAGTCAATTAGATAATTGACTCTCATAAACACCTATAGCTCTTAAAACACATCATATTCCACAGGAAAATAGGCATCTTTGTCTATTAATAAATTATGGTCTTTTCTTGAAAAATACAACATCCATTGCCATTTTATAAAAAAGTTAGAGAGACCCAGAGCAAAAGAGCTAAGGCATGACAAGATTAAAGTTGTAAATGTCAAACACTGTTTAAATGATTGTGAAAATTTCAGAGATTTGTAAATCAACAACCCTGCAAATATGACAGGAACACAATGATACACTTATCTAAGTGAAATTTCCTCAACACTGTATCATATTTATCAAGTCAAGGCATGATGACAATGGTCAAATGTGTATTTAATAAGGAGGTTATTCTGGGGAAAGAAAATGTCAGGAAATAGCATTTGTATCAACTTTAGAATAAAAAACTTGATTGAATCTTCCATACCTCTAACGTCTGGATCATCAATATGCGGCTCTAGATTTTCTATCATTTCTTCAAGTTCCTTTCTGGTGGCCATAGTGATGTTTGAAGAACTTGGTATGGTTGCTTCAGGTGTTTCTTCTGGTCCTTCTGGGATGAGTTTATTCCCAGAGTCCTGCCCAAGCTCTACATCTAGATCTATTTCAGGAAGAGGAGTCCTCCAGAAATGGAAGGAGTTGTACAATTCCTGATCTAAGACAGCTGAAGGTTGGGAACTGATGCCATCCTCTGGCCGTAATGTAGATTTGTAGTTACCAGGTTTTTTATCATTCTCACTAGGTGCTTCCTGATGAGAGTCTGAGGACAAAGTACAAAGTAAAGAACTGTCCACTGGAGCATTTGGTTCACCTGGAGATTTTCTAGTAGTGTCAGCATAATCTTCCATCATGTTTCCCAGTTTGACGCTGGAATAACTAATATTGGGATCAGAAGGTATATCCTCTGGCCTGACTTGAACATCCTCCAGGACTTCTTGATCTCTGATCCTTTTATTGTTTCATTTGGGAGAAAAATGAAAATATAAAAATTACTGAAAAAATATCAATGACATAATACATAAAGCATTTAGACAAGCCAAGTATTAAAAATTACAAATTATCCATATATATTGAATAGTTTATGTAAATTATTGATAATGCTTCTTTTTCCAGCAGTTGTTCTATGTTCAGATGTATAAACATCTGTTATGCCTAAATCTAGATATTAAAGCATTAGATATTACTTGGAGAAGATAACATTTAAGAGTCCTGGGATTCCACAATACTATGATAATTTCAATAATTTAATTAAAAAACACAGAAAGATAAATTCCTACAATGCATTTTAAGATAGACACATTTTTAAAGTTATCTGATTTTTAGGATTATGGTATTGCTATGCTGCTCCAACAACATAATGAACAGCTAAGAATTAAAACCTATTGGCTTATGTAAAAAAGAAGAAACCTCTACACAGCACTACAAAAGATCTTATCTATGTCACAAAATATGTAATGTAAAAATCCATTCAAGTGTCTTTTAAGTTTTTATTTCTTCCAGCTCTTCTTTTTCCAGCTCTACTCCCAAAAGTTTTCCCAAAATGGAGCTATGACTAATTGATAAGGACAGACAGTACAAGTTCCTAAAGGCCACTGATCACTGCCATCTATTTTGTAAATGTTTATTCCCTCCATTTTATTAAACTTATTTAACAAGTATGTATTGAGCACCTACTAGGAACCAGGAAATAAAATGGGTATTGAGGATTCATATGAGGGTGCGCTATAGATCTTGCTCATGAAATCAGAAGCAAATACAAAAATAAAAACCTTATAAGCAAATAACCACCAGAAGAATGGTAAATACAGAAGTATGCACACTGAACACAGGAGGGAGGTGAAAGCTGAAATGAAAGGCTTTGGAGAAAATTATGTAAATTGTGTTTAGAAAAACTAATAAATGTTTATAAGGCTAAGGAAAAGAAAATGTACAGAAAGAAAAAATAGCAGAGGCAAGGATGACAGAGGAGGTATAACATTCAGTAAACAGCAGAGTTTATGATAGCTAAGAGAAGGAAATGACAGACAACAAGAATGAAAAACTGCAGAAATCACTGTATTGCATACTACCTCTGGTATTACCCTATGGGCTACAGGAAATAATGTAGGATTTAAGAGACTTACATCTTTATGTGTTATTTTTGAAAGACCATTCTAAAAGCAGCATAGGAAACTGGCTGGACGTAAGATAAGAGGTAGAAAATAGAAGAGCAGGTAAAAGATAGTGATGACTTTCTGAATGAAAGCAAGTGTCTGTGGGGCTACAGAAGAAGTTAACACATTCAAATGATGGCAAAAACAGTAAGATCTGTTCACTTACTGCATGCTAGGGAAACAAAGGGAGGAATCTGAGAAGATAATCCAGATTTCTAGCTAGAGCAACTGCTTAGATGCTGGTAGCACCAACTAAAAGTGAAAACTGCAAACAATGTAATGAAAGTTAATGAGCTCTAGTTTGGATAGGCTGAATTAGGTATCTTATGTCAAAGGTGGCAGTGATGTCCATGGAAATCGGTCACATATTGGACACAGATTGGGAGCTCATCAACTCAGAGGAACACGTGTAGGGTTTATATGTGAAGCAAAAAATATAAATGAAGAAAAACACAACAGTCACATAAAATAACAAAGAGTAAAAGCTTTTTTGTTGTGAAAAAGGGCTTAGTGAAAGAGGATTATAAGAGGTGAAGGAAATGGAGACAGAGGACACTGATGAAATGACTGATAAAGCAGAAAGAATATGGGCTGAAGAACACAGGTGGACATATGAAGGTACCTTCTTCTAAGAAACATGAAAGAGAAGGATGGATACATAGGTAGACTTGGAAGGGGTTGGGGAAAAATTAAAGGTGCTTCCTTGAGCCTTGGCTGGTGTGGTTTAGTGGATTGAGCACTGGCTTGTGAACTGAAGAGTCACCGGTTCAATTCCCAGTTAGGCAGGGTACATGCCTGGGTTGCAGGCCAGGTTCCCAGTTGGAAGCATGCAAGAGGCAGCAGATAGATGTTCCTATCAAACATCGATATTTCTCTTCCTTTCTTCCTCACTCCCTTCCCCTCTCTCTAAAAATAATCTTTAAAAAGAAAGATGGAAAGAAAAAAAGGTGCTCCCTTGAAATATTATGTACCTTTAGATACGCACAATGAAAAAATATTAAACAGGAGGCCTAGAAGGACTGTGTAAAAATGAAAAGTGATGTTAACACCTATGTAATATCCCATAAATGTTAACTAGTCACCATATTTGTAGTCTCCCCAGAAGGTATCCAGCCATGTAATATGAAAAAATAGAGCTTTATTGAAGATATAAGAAATATTGTACATAAGACAACAAACAATGCCTCAATCCCCTACAAAGTAGGCACTTTGGGACCTCCCATAGTTCTCCCAATAGCTATCAGTCGTCCCATCGTATTTTCCTGAATCACATCAACTGTTGGAAATCTTTTCCCTTTCAAAGGTGATTTTAAGTTTTGGGAAGAGCCAGAAGCTGCATGGTACCAAATCTGGGCTGTGAGGGACTAAGTCATGTGGGTGATTTGATGTTTCCTAAAAAAAAAAACCCATGAGATGTGATGCATGAGTGGGTGTGTTGTCGTGATGAAACTGACAGTCATCAGCTGCCCATAGCTGTGGCCTTCTGAATTATCTGTATAGTTTCCGTGGAGGAATGCTCAACCTTAATGCAAAATTTGATGCAGGTTCATTGCTTTACTCATCATTCTGAATTTGATGGCCACATAGTACATATGCTTAATCAACAGTGTCTTCCACCCCTACTGACTAGTCCAACAAAGTCATCATTGCTCACACATGCCCATTCTAGTCCACTTCTCTTGGCTGCCAGGTTACATCAATGTCTCTCAAACCATTCTCATTATATTAACAATGGATGAACTTCTGTTTTTTATTTTTAGAGAGAGGGGAAGGGAGGGAGAAAGAGAGTGAAAGAAACACCAATGTGTGGTTGCCTCTCATGCACCCCCAACCAGGGATCTGGCCTGCAACCCAGGCATGTGCCTGGACTGGGATTCAAACCAGAGACCCCTTGGGTCCCAGGCCAGCATTCAATCCACTGACCTGCACCAGTGTGGGCTGGCTGAACTTTTTCCAGATAGATCTCATATAGTCCCATGAAATTATCAACTTTCCTCTGATTAGGCTTTATCTAACAGAAATGGTCAACTGTTTTCAGAAACTTTCTCTAAAACCATGATAATTATTTTAAGAAGTTTTTAAATACAGATAAAAATATTTATTCAGTCATCTGAAAACATACCACTAATTGCATTTTAAATTCTGGTGATGCCTTTCCATTCTTTTAACTGTAAAATATATAGTATCCATACATAATAAAATTATTACAAGTGTGAAAAGACTGAATTACAAGTACTTATGATTCTTATCCCAGCACTGGCATTACATAAATATAAAACCCCAAGCCTTTTAGGGACTCAGATTGAACTTTTATTCCTTAATTCATAAAAATGAGAAATTGTCTTAGATAACCTGTAAGAGCCTTTCCCTTTTCTCCAAAAGAGTTCTTGAAGCTAGTGCTACTATGCAAGACAATTATCTTCAATATGTGTATGCATTATATAGTTTCCAATTTTGCTATTCTTATCAGAAGATTTTTTTTCTTTTGTTTTAAAGAACATTAATGGAATAACTAGTAAAATCTGAACAAAGTCTTTAGGTTAGACAACAATATCATATCTATATCTTAATTTTTGTAATTGTGCTGTTTGGTTATGTATTAATATATTAATATCTATATTTTGAGTAACTACAGCTTTTTATTGTAAAAAGTAAAAAGAATATCATGTCTAAAATTTACTCTCAAAGAATTCAGAAAAAAAGAATAATAAAGCAAATATGGTAAATGTTGACACTTGGAAGAATCTGGGTAAAAGATAGATGAGATGCTTTGTGTTATTTTTGTATTTTTATAATATGCAAACTGAATTTTTAAAATTATAGTAACAAGGTATTGATTTGTGGGGGTGGGGAGCAAATGAGTAACAATTCTAAGGTTTCATCTATTATCTGATGAATTTTTGGAAGTTTCATTTAAAATATACAAAAAGAACTCAATTACAAGGTCATTCAGTATGTACAACTATTCCAAAAGCCTAAGTTTCCTGATCATTATATTCACCTTAGCATTCAAATTAAATTTTAATATTAACATTAAGAATATTACATTTTGCCCTGGCTGGTAGCACAGTGGATAAGGCGCCAGCCCGTGAACCCAAAGGTCCCAGGTTCGATTCCCCAGCCAGGGCACATAATAAGGTTGCAAACCAGGTCTCCAGTCAGGTCTGTGGCTGGAGGCAGGTGAAAAGCAACCATACATTGATGTCTCTCTCCCTCTCTGCCTCTCTTCCTTCCCCTCTTTTTAAAAATGATGAAATAAAATCTTAAAAAAAAAAAAAATTTTACATTTTAATAGCAGAAAAAAAAAATAATGGCCAAGTTATCCTACTTGACTAATGTAAAACCACTAGTCTGTTCAAATCTGAAACTCGTAGTGCAGTTTTAGAGACAAACTAATTCCCTAGTATTAAATTCTGAAAAGAATTTTACATGTATGTTTACACAATAGAATACTATACAGCAGAAAGAAAGGAGGAACTCCTACCCTTTGTAACAACATGGATGGAATTGGAAAGTATTATGCTTAGTGAAATAAGCCAGCCAGTGAAGGACAGATACCATATGATCTCACCCATTACAGGACAATAATGAACAAAACTAACAACAAGTGAAATAGAACCAAATATATAAATACAGTAAATAGGCCTTCAGTGGTCAGGGGAAAGAGGGTTGGGGGAGGGGGGAGGAAGAGGCAAGGAAGAGGAGCACTTTAGACAAGAACTTAGTATAAAGGAACCATGGACATGGACAACAGGTAGGATTGACTTTGGGGGGAATGGGTGGGTGCGGAGGGGGACAGGGGAGCAAAAAGGGGATGGGATGGATGTAATACAACAATAATAAAATTTAAAAAGAAAAAAAAGAAAGAATTTTACATGTATGAATAACATTTTTGCTTCAAACTGTCAAAAATGTAAATCCTCTACTGATTTTTTTCCCCTAAAACTGGATAATTGTCAATACAAGATCAAGCTGCTAAATGCCAAAATTCTGATATTCTTAATTGTCAGACTTCCAAATGCCATTACCCAAACATTGTTTTGAAAATTGAGGACACATGATTATGCACAATGAGAATTATCTCCTCAGAGATCATAGGCAACAAAAGCACCAGAGGGTAAGCCAGAAATTTCCCTCTAAAACAACCTTAAGTTTCCTTAGTTTATAATTAATTTATAATTAATCTTCAGATTTCCTGAGTAGAGACCATGGACCAAGAAAATATGTACTCATACATGTATTTCAAGGAGAAAATGACCTACAGAACATTTCCCTAAAGAAGCACTGTATCCTGAGATAAAAGCAAAGAATACTTTCCAAGGTACATCTTTCAAGTCCTGTGAATTCACTAAAGTTTCAACATCAGTGAAATACTTCTGAATGTGTAGCAATTTTACTTTCACATGGTGACATTAAGCTAAATGAACAAAAACTAGCATAAGTGGCTCAGTAAGTTAAAGCTTTTGAAATTAAACATATTTCCTTGTAATAATTCATTCAAGGTTTATAACGTGCCAACCATGTGCCAGGCCCAGTGAGGGTGGTAGTCTACACAAAGATAAAACACTAGATTGTGACACTGGATGGACTTGCAGTCCACTGTGGATATACACAAACACACAATTGAAAAGATATGATTAAAAATTAGTGTTCTTATTCCAGTCCAACTGACAGCCAACATGCAAAAGCTATGAATTTCCTGAAAAACACAGGGAAAGATTCCTGGAGGTAGTGAGTCTAGAGACATCACCACACTGATACTAACTTTGTTTAATGAGATAAATAGAAGAGCAAGGCTTCCCTAACAGAAAATAGGAAGAACCAAAAGAACAGTGTATTCAGAGAACAATGTAACTGTTTCGGTTTGGCAAAATTTAGAAATGTGAATGTTAACTCTGTTTCTGGAAGTAGCTTTAATTAAAACCTTCAAAGAACCATTAATAGCTTAATCTAGGTTAAGTGAAAGATAAACTGAGAGTAAAAAGTCAGATATTTATAATCAGTAAGTGCTTCAAGCATGTTAAGTGACATTAAATGTTTCCAGGGATCAGATAAAACAATATATAATAAATAAGTAGCAAGGGAGATATATTGCCAAACACCTTTCTAAGATGTTTGAGGAATCTGAATTCTAAGAAACTCAGAGGACCTTGAAAATAGGAACCAAGTTCCTTGCTTCTTTCTATCTAAAGTAGCCGGTTCTTAGCAGGTGCTCAATTAATTTTTGCTTCCATAATCTTAAATATCAAAACAACAGTTTTAACACAGCTTAAAAAGCCAGTGTATTATTTAAGAAAGGGTAAACAAACTAATGGTTATAAGAGTAATAATATATAGGATGATTTTTTTTGAAGCAAGAAAGCAAAACTATACAAAAGCTTTTACAATGTTTAACAACAACTTGATTAACTGGGAACTTTCCCTTCCCTCCCAGACACCATTAACACAATTCAGTAAAGTCAAATAATGCAGTGAAAATCCAATGCTACAAATAGTTGACTTGACATTAAGACAAAGCTCATTACAATGGAAGAGAAATTAAGGTTTGTAGCTAAAAAGATAGAACTAACTTTAAACAGCTCTTCCAATAATATCCTATACCAACCAGCAGTTAGCAACACTACTGGCCCTGATGGCCACACCTACTAAATAATGTCAATCAAGTTTTATTGGAACAGAGCCAGGCCCATCTGCTTACATATTGTCTATGGCAGCTACACACTGCAGAGGCAGAGTGGAGTACTTGTGACACAAACCAAAAATATAATTATTTGGCCTTTTAAAGAAAGCTTGCTTACCCTGTCCTATCAATTCTCTGTAAATTTTTATTACATTTTACTAGACTAGCTCCAGGTTTAAAAACAAAAGTTACATCATAGCATTTGTACAATTAAGATAGTGAAAAGATACGCTGAGTTTACAAATGAAAAACAGATAATACCCCCTCCCACCCCAAGTCAGTATTTTTGTCAAATTTCTTGCAGAAGCTGTTTTTCAAAAGAACCATAGATTGTGCTTGCTAGGAAGGCAGGTTTAGAGTGATTTTTCTTCCTTTACAAAAAACAGTACCTCAGGTTTGTTTGGCTATTCAGCAGGACAGTAGGAGAACGGGCAAAAAGGTAAAACAAGGCAGCAGAGAAGAAAGGAAGAACTGCCAAATCAAAACACCAAGAAAGCAAATATCACAGTATCAAGACCTACAGAAGAAAATGTCCATTAGCATAATGACAAGGGAGGGACAAAACACTATGGTAACTCAAGCATTATACTAGGGACTGTTTCAAAAACAGGTATTCTATTATTTCAAGTGCACACCTGCAAAAATTTGTGCTTATTTCCCATGCACTCAATAAAGTTTGAATTGCTATTCTGAAGTATGTACAGGGTGTGCGCAATATAGTGGCAATAACTTTGCATCTCCTTATTTCACATGCTTATTAATTTTGAAAAATTGTATTTCTAAGGTTATGACTTAACATCATTGTTTCAGATATAAAGTATTAAATTCTGAGAGCAACCATAATTTCTGGACTGCATTGCAGGGCAAACTGCTACGGAAACTGCGGACTTCAATAACATCCCTTTATGTACAGCTGACAATGTGAAGAAGGTGTATAATGCTGATCCTGATGTCGCCACACCAACAAGGAAAATGTATAAGGTATGCAAGGATCGCACAAGTCCAGATATTGTACACAGAATCCAGGAGACCATCAATGATGATCCAGGAAAGTCAGTGTGCTCCATAGCAAAAGAACTGCAGATGTCGGATGCAACAGTTTGCAAGATTGTTGCTGAAGATGTCAGATACAGAGCATATGTTCTTAGAAGAGGCCAGTTTATGACACAACAGACAAAGGAAAGGTGCTTTGAAAAAACAAGGACTCTGCTAGCAATATGGAAAAATTCCAAAGAAAAAACTCTCTGATTTTCTTCTCTGATTCTCAGCAGGACCAGTCAACAGAAGAAACAACAGGTGTCTCTGTAAGAATCTTAATGAAGTCCCAATTGTCATGAAAACAAAATTTCCTGCCACAGTGATTATGTTAGGTGTTGTCAGCAATGAAGGAGATATCATGACCTTTCATTTGTTTTCACAAGGCTTGAAGGTGACTGCTGATGTTTACCTTGACGGTTTGAGAGTAGTTGTATTGTGGAGGAAAGTCACAAATGGACATTTTATCTTTCAACAAGATGGTGCACCAGCACATAATGCCAAAAAGGTTCAAGAATGTCTCAGTGTCAATGTTCCTGAATTCTGGTCAAAGGAAATTTGGCTGCCTAGTTCACCAGATGCAAATCCTTATGTATGTAGCATTTGTGAGAGAGAAGTTAATAAATAACCTCATTCCAATAAAGAGGCTGTTAAAGCCAAGACTGAAAACATGATGATGTCCATGGATAAAGAAAAGTTAATGAAAACATGCTCAAGATTCCAAAGTTGAATCAAGTCTATTATTGCAGCAAATAGAGACTTTTTTGAACAATTTAAAAAATAATGACTGTGTTTATGTATTTACATATAAGAATAAATTTATTTCAAAATATAACACTTTTGTGGTATGTTTAGTTTACTAAAATTTTGCCAATTTATTGTGCACACCCTGTACTGTAAATTTTAAAACCTAGAACAAAACTTTTAAATGCAAAAAAATTAAAAAATAAAAATCAGAGTTGTCTTCTAAGTTTTATTTTAAAGTCTGTTGTCTTATTAGACTAATATACTTAAAATTGATATTTTAGTTAGTAACTGCACTAACTTGGTGCTAACCATTAAAATACTTTCCTCCTCAACTGAAATTACAATCATTAAATAATCTGTAGCAGAAAATCCAAGATCCAGAACTGAATGACTGGAAGAAAAAAATAATAGTAAGAAATGGACTATATACTAAAACATTAGGGTTTAATTCTAAATTAGGTTTTAATTCTTAAAAAGCCAAACCCTCTAAATTACATAACCATTACCTCAGATATTCTAGGTGTCAACATATTATTTACTAGGTAAATAACTTATTAAATAAACTTATTGTACACTATTATTGTATTTATTATTTTATTTGAGAACATTCTATGTGCCTGGCATCAAGCTAAGTGTATCTTGTGCACCTTCTACTATTCATTTATTACACAACTAACTGAAACAATGTTTAACAAATGTATTTAAAAAAGAACTATAAAAATATCTACTAATTATACAAGAGTAGTAGTAAACTCTCCAAAAATAACACATTATAAAATAGTGAAAATGAAAAAATAAAATGTTCCCAAGCAGTAAAACTGGAAAGCAGTTGTAAAAAATTATACCTATTTTTGTCTTCTACTGATGCATCTTCTGAACTTTTGCTTTCTTCTTTAAAATACTGGCCTGAGCTAGATGGATTAGCAAAAGTAGATATGAAAGGTCCCAGAGACTGAAAAGCTGCTTGGCGAACCTAAGAAGAAAAGAATGGTCATAGAACATAAAATTACAGGATTATTAATAACCTATTTTCCATATACTGAAGTTATATTTTAAACATTAATAAAGTTTTTCTAAAAGAAACCCAGATTCAGAGCTAAAAATTATTCTTCAGCTAAAATTTAAAGTATTTTTTCTTTTTTACTTTCAATTTTTTCTTATCCTGGCTTAAATATTTAATCAATGAGAGTAGGAAACATTTACATGGAATAAAACATGGTCTCAGGCACAACAAGACGCCATAATGAAAATATAAAGCAATCAAGTCCACAAAATGAGATAAATCGATTTGTTTTCAGACAGGAAAGACTGTAATTTATTCACCACAAGGAAGCAAGACAGATGTACGAGAACTACATACACACTTATCAGAAATGTAATACTGACTTAAACTACGTATATTTCACAAAAATCTAGAAGCATATATTACTATTATCAATGAATGTCTCAAATAAGAGAGCTAAAAAGGTTATATAATTTCATTTCATATTATGTTTATAATCAAGTTTAAAAAACACAAACATTTAGAAAGGAGAGGTTTTATGAGAGGAAGTAGAAGGATGAACACAATCTAACAAAAGCAACTATGACTATAAATCAGTTTCTCATGAGATTAGGCCTTTTAGGCATAACAATACCTTTTCCAAGTTTTAAAATGAGGATTATATGCTATGCATAAATTTTACAAAGGTAAATACATGTAAAGTACACCTATTATTGATATTTACCTGCTTGAAGAAACAAGTTATACAATGATTCAACTGATTTTTTTAATAGGCTAGAATTATACACAATAGCAAAAATAGTACATATTAACTGATAGATTTCCCCTCTTTATACTTCCACAAAAGTGTAAATTTTAAAATTATATGTATGAGTTTAGTCTACTCTGAATATTATTAAAACTCTAAGCTTGTCTCAAATAGGCATAGGACTTCTTATATCTAACTCAATCAACAGAAATTTAAGGGATCCTTTATTTTAACATAAACATATTCCCAAGTTAACAGGAAATACTGCATGTTGCTCTGCCAAAGTGATGAAAAAGTAGTTAAAACTTCAAAATGAAAATTTAAAATAAACTACATGGTCTTTTCTAATAATCTCATACAAGATAATATAAAAACATTAAAATAATACTAAGACTCAACAGTATTTTCCTATATGTAGATTTTATTTTGAAAATGAATATGGTGAGGTCCTAAGATCAACTTTGGCACAACAATGTAAAAGCTTCACTGACCCTCACTCCCCAGTGAAATGGTGAAAATAACCATCATTCAACAACTCTGGAAAAGGTCCTAAGGGAAAACAACAAATTAAGGAATATCTTCTCAAGAAACTCCGCAAAGTTCAGTGTCTGTGGTATCTAAACCAAGACCAGCTCAGGGAGGCAGAGCTTTCATTCCAGATGGCCATAACCAAGAACAGTGGGCTCCCTCTCCCCCGATTCACAGCTAAAAGGCTTTTAGCATTTCCTCCTTCTACCCTCAGCCACCTGTTGCTAAGGCCAGGGACAGTGCAGTGGAGTGGTGAGCAGGCCCATTAGAGGAACAGAGGCTCTACCTGAGATGGCCCTAATAGCCCATGCCTCCCAGCTGGTGAGGCCAGGAAAGACAAGCCAAGAACCTCAATTGGTAAACCTCCCACTCCTACTAAAATGCTCTCAGCCCAAGGGTAACTGTGGGCATACCCAAAGCTGTATTCCCTGGAAGGGGGAAATAAAAGTCCACTAAAGCATTCCATCAGTCATTAAACAAATAATAATTATTTGCCTGAGAAGGGTACTAGTACCCAACCTTGCTATAATATATTAGCTAAAACATCCAGTTTCCAACAAAAAAATTACAAGGCATGAAGAAAAAAACCCAAAAAACAGAAAAGTATGATCCATACACTGGAAAAAAATATTAGGTAACAGAAAATGTGTTTGAGAGTATAAGATGTTGGATTTAACAACTTCAAAGCAGCCAATACAAATTGTTCACAGAATTAAAGGAATGCATGATTAAAAAGTAAAGATATGGGACTTCTGGCCAAGATGTAAGCATAGGTATATATGCTTCCCATCCTTGCACAACCTTAAGGATTACAACTACCTCAAAACAACAACAACAACAGAAACAACCAGGTTTACCAGAAAATTGAACTGTATGAAGTCTTGACAAACAAAGTCTGTAAGGACATAATACTTATCCAAACAAGTAGGGACAGAGACAGGGAGCCCTGGTGGAAAGGTCACTATGTGGCAGAGGCAACAAAGCTGCAACCAGAGGAATGAGCAGTCACACATTCTATAAGCCAGGGGGAACACCTAGGGAGTTATCCCAGCCCCAGGCCAGATCATGCAGCTCATAGTTCCAGTGCCAGGAAGATAAAGCCTCATTGGGTTCAGGCAGTCCAACAAACTGCCCATCTCTCAGGAGAGTTCATTTAGAGGCCCCCAACATGGTCCTAGAATTTACGTAAAGCCACTCACTTTGGGAACCATCACCAGAGCAAAAGCCACAGGGATGTCAGTCACATATAGGAAGAGGGTGAAGTGACTGGAAAAGAGGCAAGTGCTGAACAAACCACTGTTCCCTCTCTGACCCCTCCCCGACATATAGCACCATAAATCGGTGAAATGGGTCACCCTGCACTGACAAATACCTAAGGCTCTGCCACTTACAACGTGCAAAAGCTCTACCTATGACACAGAGGCAAACACAGGAGGCTGTCAAGTTGTGGAGACAGAAGTATGGCCCAAAAGAGAGATCAGGCCTCCAGAGGGATAACTAGGTGGCAAGAAGAGAGCCAACCTAAAAGCCTCAGAGTTAAAAACACTGATGACAACAATGCTCAGAGAAATGACTGAGTATGGCAAAGGCATAAGGGAAGATGTGAAGGCTACACTAAGTGAAATGAAAAAAAATCCACATGGAACCAATAGTGAGGGAAGGAAGGAAGCCACTGTTCAAATCCATGTATTGGAACATAAGGAAGATATAAATAGCCAACCAGTATAGAACGAAGAAACAAGTTTTTTTTAAGTGAGGAGGGGATTAGGAACCTCTGGGACAACTTTAACCGTACCAACATCCAAGTCATAGTGGTGCCAGAAGGAGAATAGGAAGAGCAAGAAACTGAAAACTTACGTGAAAAAATAATGAAGAACAACGTCCCTAATTTGGCAAAGGAAATAGACATTCAAGTCCAGAAGCACATAAAGTTCCAAACAAGTTGGGCCCAAAGAGGACCACACCAAGACACATCACAATTAAAATGCAAAAAGTTAAAGGGAATCTTAAAAGCAACAGGAGAAGAGAGTTACCTACAAAGGATTTCCCATATGACTATAAGATGATTTATCAAAAGAAACTCTGCAGGCAAGAAGGGACTGGCAAGAAGTATTCAAAGTGATGCAAAAAAAAGGACCTATAAACAAGATTACTCTAGCCAGCAAAGTTACCATTTAGAATGGAATGGCAGATGACAAAAGTCATCTTTTGTCATCTAACAAAAATGTTAGCTTTACTGACAAAAGTAAAGCTAAAGGAGTTCATTTCATCATCACCAAGCCATTTATTATATAAAATGTTATAGGGATACATTTAAGGGTAAAAAAAGATAAAAACTATGAACATTAAAATGACAACAAACTCACGACTATCAACAAATGACTCTTAAAAACAAAAACTAAGTAAACAACTAGAACAGGAACACAACCATAGTCATGGAGATCATATGGAGGGTTATTAGCAGGGAGGGAAAAGGGGAGAATGGGGGAAAAGGTGCAGGGATTAAGAAGCATAATTGGTAGGTACAAAATATGTAGACAGGGGCACATTAAGAATAATAAAGAAAATGGAGAAGCAAAAAAACATATCCATGACTCATGGACATGGATAAAGAAGGGGCTGATTGCTGGAAGGAAGTGGGGTACTAGGTGGAGAGGACAAAGGTGAAAAAATTGGGACAACCGTAATAGCATAATCAATAAAATATACTTAAAAAAAGAGTAAAGGTACGAGGACATAGCAAATAAAGATTATTAATAAAGAGACAGAAATTAAAGGAGAACCAAATGTAAATTCTGGAGTAAAACAGAGAGAAAAAAGAACTTGAGGAAAAATAAGCACAGCCTCAGAATATGGGATACTATTTAATTTAAGCATATTAACATATTATACGTGTAATGGGAATACAGAAGGAGAATACAGAGAAAAAACAAGACAAAGTATTTCAAAAAAATATAGACAATCTGGATATATCTATACAAGGTCTATCCCGAAAGCATCAGCCACGCAAACAGTTTTAATTATGTTAACATTGGCTCAATACTTTCTGGCAAGACCTCATATAACATGTTAAGAAATAAAATTAGTAATAAAAAAATACTATACCCACAAAGAAAAGTCCAGGACAAGATGGATTCACTTCTGAATTCTACTAAACATTTAAAAGAAAATTATGCCCTGGCTGGTGGCTCAGTGGATAGGCACCAGCCTGCAAACCCAAAGATCGATGGTTCAATTCCCAGCCAGGGCACATAACCAGGTTGCAAGCCAGGTTTCCAGCCAGCTCTCCAGCCAGCTCTGTGGCTAGAGTCAGGTAAAAGGCAACCATACATAGATGTTTTTCTCCCTCTCTGCCTCCCTCCCTCCCCCTCTCTCTAAAAATAATAAACAAAAATCTTCAAAAAGTAGTAAAATATGGGCCTGGCTGGTGGCACAGTGGATAGGGTGCCAGCCTGAGAACCCAAAGGCAGCTGGTTCGATTTCTCAACCAAGGCACATAATGAGGTTGCAAGCCAGGTCTCCAGCCAGGTCTGTGGCTGGAGGCAGGTGAAAGGCAACCATACATTGATATGTCTCTCCCTCTCTGCCTCTTTCCCTTCCCCTCTCTCTAAGAATAATAAATAAAATCTTTAAAATAATAATAAACATATAAACTTTAAAAGAAAATTACTACCAGTTCTTCACAGATTCTCCCAAAAAATAGAAGACTAGGGTATACTTCTCAACTTGTTTTATGAGGCCATTTTATCCAAGAGCAAAACCAAGCAAAAATAATTTAAAAAGCCATCAAAGAAAAAATCCTTAGAATACTAGCAAAGTATAGCAACAGATAATTATTACACTGACCAAGCGAGACTTCCAAGGGATTGATGGTTTAAAATCTGAAAATCCACATACTACATCATAGCAATGGAATGAACATATTTTATATCTCAACAGAAACTTCTTTCAGTTAAAAAAAGTTAATAATTGTCCATTGTCTATTCCTAGAAGTATTAATAATAGCATGTCTTAAATTACGATTTCTTAAATTATGAAATCCAAATCATGTTTGCTGTACAATGTATTAATTTTACAAAAATGGTAATTAAAATCCTACCCAACGTGAAGGATCACTGATCAAATTAATAAATAGTGCTGACAATTTAGTCCGTCGGATTTCTTGACACGTTGCACATGAAACTGCCATGAAACATTCAGCACAAGCTTTCCGGACTCCCCATACGTTATCAGAACAAAGTTGGAAAAACCTGGGAAGCTATGCAAGGATAGTGTTTTGTTAGGCAGACAAACAGGGAGTTTCAGTACAGGCATACCTCATTTTATTTTGCTTTGCTTTACTTCAATTCATAGATACTGCATTTTTTTACAAACTGAATGTTTGTGGCAATCCTGCATCAAGCAAGTCTATCTGTGCCAGTTTTTCAATAGGCTCAGATGATGGTTAGCATTTTTTAGCAATAAAGTATTTTTTAATTAAGTATGTCCATTGTTTATTTTAGATACAATGCTAATGTACATTTACTAGACTACAGTAAACTAAATTGTACATAACTTTAACATGTACTGGGACACAAAAAATTTATTGTGATAGTTACTTTATTATGGTGGTTTGGAACCAAACTTGCAGTATCGCAGGAGTGTACATGTTGTTTTATTTTATTTCTACTTTTACAAGATTTTCAAGTATTAAATTCCAACAAAATTAGAAGACCTCTTCAGTATTAACATTCAGTAATTTTAAATAAATTACACCTAATTCATAATACTATTGGCTATGAAAAAACAAAACACTCCCAACAAATACAGCTTCAATTTTATTTCCAAGAGCTTGTATCTAAACTTATTCTGGGTGACAAATGATTTTAGAAGCTCTTAAATACGTTAATTTGGACATAAGCATATATATTCTATGAATTAACCATTTAAAAATAGCCAAATCACTAAAAGATTTGAGAGTTGATAATAAAGATTAATTTGAATAAGGATTGATTTGTTTAATAAAAATGAGAGCCATAAAAACTATCAAAAACACAGTTCAGATTATAGAAATTTAAATTCCAACTCAAAGTCCTATTATCTTTCTGGTTTACATTTGTCAAAATCTGGGGGTAAACATATGTATGTTAAACTTTTTGTGCTATTTTGTAAAGCAATGCTTACTCCTTTACTACTCCTCTTTTTCTTTTCTTTTTATTATTTTTTCTCTTTTTTAAAAAATTTTATTGTTGTTGTATTACATCCATCCCCTTTTTGCTCCCCTCTGTCCCCCTACTCCTCTTTTTCTGTAATACTTACCAACATTTCCTCAGTAGCTTGCTGGCCAACTACACTGCAAATATCTCCAAAATTGGCAGCACAGACCTAACAAAAAAAGCATCCTTGAAATGTCAAAATATTTAAAATAGTATTTTTAATTTCACATATCAATATAGTAACCACTAGAAACATGTGCTTTTAAACAAAAAGACCAAATATACCTTTCGAACGTGAAACATTCTGCAATCACAGCACATCTCACAAAACCTTGGGAGGATAAGACGCTCTGTAATGTCCTTCCCAACCATGGGAGCCATTTTGCACATTATCTAAAATAAGAACAAAACCACACTGAAAATATCTTCAAAGAAGACTTTTCCAGGTAAGTTTCCATATAACTTAAGGCTATTAAAATATGATACAGCATCACTGTATCACATGTATTATAAAAAATATTCACCTTATTATTTAAGTTGAAGACAGAAAAAGATATTAGTACCACCAATAAAATCAACCAATAATTACTAAATGTAGTAAACTCAGAGAAAATTCTTAAAATCTCATTTTTGTTTAGCTTCAAGCTTACTCATCATTTTGCCTGATAATTTTAAAAGCAAAAATAAAAAAGCACCACATTTTCCCAGTAAGAAAATATATGTTGATGCTCTTTAAAAGTAAAGATTATCCATAAAATGGATCTGAGTTTATCTGTATTGCTAAGTAAAGACTATTGAGGCAGACCTTACCTTACAAGTACTATTTTGAATGAAATGCATGCACATTGGAACCGCGTCCTTACTCTCTGCAAAGCCAAGGTTCCAAGGAATACACGGACCCAGTTCCAACATACACATGTTTCAGTGAACGCAGTACTAGGCAAAATGAGGATGAACTGTTTGAAAACCAGCCCGTTATTTAAATAAATTGCCTCCACAGTTGGTATATAAAGACATCTGATGATTTGTCATCATTTATCTATTCGATCTACTCCCAGATGTACAAGTAAAGAGCAAACTGATTGGAGAGAAAACTACTCTTATATGACTTTGACTGTCTGCATAATATATCCCAAGGAATCTACAAAAAAAAGCCACTGGAACAGATTAAGTCAGTTTAGGAAGTTTGCAAGACTTATGTTGGAATATAAAAATCAAATGCCATTTCTGTAAATTAGCAATCAACAAGCAGAAACTTTTAAAAAGTTACTCACAACTATGTTGAAATGGAATCAAGTAATACATGCATGATGTCTACTGAAAACTACAGAACACTGATGAGTAAAAGACCTAAATACTTGTAAACGAAAAGATCTACTATACTTATGGACTGTCTGGCTGGCAATTATTCCCTCATTCATCTACACATTCAATACAACCACTATCAAAAATCCCAGCCTCCTCAGAACTGGGGATAATACCTACATTCCCTAAACCCTATAGCCAGTTTTATTTTTTGACTCTATACAGTTTCCAAGAATTTCCAACCCCTAGGTTAAAGATCCAAAGTTAACCCTAGGTGGTGTGGTTCAGTTGGACTAAACATCAACTGGCCTGCGAACCAAAAGGTTGCTGGTTGATTCCAGTCAGGGTATATGCCTGGGTTGTGGGCCAGGTCCTCAGTTGAGGGCATTCAAGGGGCAACCAATCAATGTATCTCTCACACATCAATGTTTCTCTCCCTCTTTTCCCTTCTTTCCCCTTCTCTCTGAAAATAAAATCTTAACAAAAAAAAAGTTATACTGTGCTACTGATCTATCATAATTAAATTCATTAGAATAAATTATTCCCCAGGTGGAGAACAACTAGGAAGCCAGGAAATACAAAATATGACAAAATAAACATAAACCAATTATAAGGAAATCACAGGTTTCATACTAGTGCTAGATTTAGATTTTTTACTATTGTTAATTCCCATCAAAATTTGTAACAGAGCAAGTTAAACTCTGCTCCGTATAAACGAACAGTGATGCCAAAACTGGTTTCTGTTAATGAGGAACTTGTGAAATTTACAAAATAAAAAAAATAAAACAAAATTATGTTTTAGAACTTGCCAGAGGCGGTGGTTGTACAATGTTGTGAAATTACTGAATATTACTTAACTGTATAGTTTAAATGGTTACTTTTATATTATGTGAATTTCACTTCAATAAAAATTTATTACTGGAAAAAAGTATCTAAACAACAATTAACTGCTACCTGAGTATGTAAAAATAATGAAATCAAGCAATTCACAAGGGAAATGGACTAAAAAGACAACTGAACTCATCCTACTGATTCAGAAGTACTATAAAATTGATTTATTTTCATTTGAATAAATATTCAATTATATTATATTAGGTTTAAATTCTGAACTCTCAGTACCCAAACAGATTTGAATAAATTTTCAAATGGATTTATCAGTTTTTTAATTTATTATTAGAATTCTTACTACCTGAACTCAGGAACTACAGATACGAACTTCAACAGATATTACTATATATTCTAATTCATATCTTATTTTTGATGGCTCTCTATAAAAATACTGCATAAAAAAAAACCCAGAAAATTTACTATTATACTTGACTTCATTATGTGCATAATAAATTAATCTGCACAGTTAATAACCATAATTTATATCTCGTATCATATCATAGTAAAATTACTTGCCTATCCTTCCCCAAAAGACCATACTGTCAAGAGGAGGAGCCAGTATTACTATTTTATTTCTACTGTGCTTACACAATGCCTGGAAAAGTGTTTGATAGCAATTAAAGGGGTTCAAATGTTTCTTCATTGAATAGTTGTTTTCAACTGCATTGGTTATTTCTCCCATCTTATTTTTCCATTTTGACATAATAAGTTTACAGTTCCTTATTCTCTTGCTGTATATCTTGCTCAGTGACAGAGTCATCTAATTTTGAGTTGCTTGACACAAAAGAAGGCCTGCAGTATATACAACTTTTCCCTTGTCAGCTTGTGTTTCTTTCTAGCCAGTTATCTATTTCAAATTCAAAAATTTGTGGCTACTTTGAAATCTAGTATGTTTAAACCCTTTAGGACATAATGTAGCATAGTACTTATTGAACATCACCTATTAATCGATATAGTGATTTATTTTTACCTAAACTGAAAAAATCATTCTACTTACAGCCACAGCTTCTGTTTTCACATCATCATTGCTATCTGGGGCAGTTAGCTCTATAAGGACTGGGCACACTTTGGTCTCCACATCAAATCGCTCAATTAACTCTTGCTCCAACAGAGCCAGCAAAGCTGCCTGACTTGTTTTTCTTACCTAGGAAAAAATTAATAGTATAAACAAAGTACATACACAATATAGCAAAACTCTATTACTGGACTTTCGCAAAAATGAAGACTTCTCAACTGGGGAAACCATGCAAATAAAAATTTGTGGCTATTTTCTTCATGTATTGCAAAGAAAGAACCTGATAGATTGTGGTATAAAGAATTGTAACAAAGAAGCCATCTTGTAAAATGTCTGGCAAAGAAACTTTTCAGGGGCATCTATAAGGGAGCTAAGTGACTGAGGATGCATTGTCTACAACAGCATTAAGGAAATCTCCTGTATTTGCCAAACTCTAAACACATCTTGTCTAAGACAAATGGTCTTTTGAAAAAGAGTAATAATCTCAAGCAAAAACCATTCAAATGGGAACACCTAGGGTATGCCATTCTACATACATAACACTACATAAATTCCATTAAGAACATGTAAATGGCATTCTTACCTGATTATTCTGATCTGCGAGATATCTAACCACAATAGGTAGTAAGTATTTGGAAAAAGCATAGGGGATTGAAGGCCGGTTTTCTTGACAAAACAATGCAATATGAGGCACCTGTTCCATCAGCTCTGCTCTCACAGTTGGTTCTATTGAAATAACAGAAATGTGAGCAAACATTCCCCACAATAACAAAATCTTTGCCTGGGCTTGAGATTATTAAGGAAAGGTTTTGACTTTCATTTTCAGTGTAAAAAGGGCTTACAATATGTTCTCTAATTCTATGATCCTTTTCACAATCACACATAGGTTAACCCTATGATTTAAAGGAGGACCTTAACCCATCCCAAGCTTCTATCTTCATAGTATTCTTAGTATGCAATTATTTTCATACAATGACAGAATGGATTTATTTATCACCTATACTGTGCCATACCATTCTCGGGACTGAATTTCCAAGTCACATCAACTATAATATGGTACTACCTATAAACTCTACTATTTATAAACTTTCTACAATAAGTCATTAGGACTGGCTTCTAATCTATGTTTAGTCTATGAATTGAGGATTTACAGTTAGACTTGACTAAGACTAAAAAGGGTAGATAAACATTAAAGGTGAGTAACAGATTACTTTTTAAAACCTAAAAAAACCAAAGTGTGTATTTAAATGTGACAAATATGACATTTCAAATCTCTAAGTTTCAAAAGGAACCTGAATAATGGTAGAAAATCAGTTTTGTCAGAAAAAAAGGGTAAGATTTATATACTGCATATCACACATTAGTACTAGATGAATTAAAGTTCCAAAAGATTTTTTTAAAGATCAAAATCACTAAAAGGCAATACTTTTTAAAAAATGTTTAATCTTGGGCCCTGGCTTGTATGACTCAGTGGATTGGTGCTGGCCTGCAGAACTTTTGGGTTGCTGGTTTGACTCCCAGTCAGGGCACATAACCAGATTACAAGCCAGGTCTCCAGCCAGGTCCCCTGCTGGAGGCAGGTGAAATGCAAACCATACATTAAAAGATGAATAAATAAATATAAAATAAATAAATAAAAAATGTTTAATCTTAAGGTTGGAAGTCCTTTTAAGGTGAACAAATACAAAAACGAACTAAATGGCCAGCACATTTCAGTTTATAAAGGCTTCATTAGGGCGCTGGCGCGGGCGGAGGCTAAAACACGGGGGTCCTGAGACTGAGGAAAACGCGCCAAGTTCCCGTCGGTGGTGGAGTAGGAAAGACCCTAGAGGTTCAGGCGCTTCGCCAGCGGGAGTACTTCTGGTGCTCCTTGCTATCCCGGGGCCGGCGCGGGCGGGCGCCGCTCCGGGGATGTAGTTGGTGTCGGCGCTGAGGCAGGACGGAGCAGCGGCCCGGGTTCCCGCTCTTGAAAGCGAATGGTCACTCCCCCGCAGGGTAGGTGATCCAACCAGTTTTTCCTGGGGTGGGGACTCTGCGGGCTGGGCCAGGTCTCCTCTGTCGCACCTACACTTATTACTGTTGGAGTCGTCGGCGTGACTGCCACGGATCTCGGACATCGCTCTGGGCCATGACCAGATATGATTGGTGATTATAACATCCCTATATAAATTAAGATTTATCAACTTTTTTTGGGATTTGAAGAGAAAAAAATGCCTGGTGTTACACCTAGCGAAAGTGATGGGCTTTCAAAAGGTAGTCCATCAAAGAAAAACAGACTTTCCTTGAAGTTTTTTCAGAAAAAGGAAACTAAGAGAGACTTGGACTTCACAGATACTCAGGAAAATGAAGAAAAAGCTTCTGAATATAGAGGATCTGATATTGATCAAGTTGTTCCTGGAGCTGTGAGAAGAGAGAAAACTTGTTGCCATTTGTTGGACTGAATAATCTTGGCAATACTTGTTATCTTAATAGTATACTTCAGGTATTATATTTTTGTCCTGGTTTTAAATCTGGAGTGAAGCACTTATTTAATATTATTTCAAAGAAGAAAGAAGCTCTTAAAGATGAAGCCAGTCAAAAAGAGAAGGGAAATTGTAAAGAAGATTCTTTGGCAAGCTATGAACTAACATGCAGTTTACAGTCGTTGATCAGTTCAGTTGAACAGCTTCAAGCTAGTTTTCTCTTAAATCCAGAAAAATATACTGACGAACTTGCCACTCAGCCAAGGCGACTGCTTAACACACTCAGGGAACTCAACCCTATGTACGAAGGATATCTACAGCATGATGCACAGTAAGTATTACAGTGTATTTTGGGAAACATTCAAGAAACATGCCAACTCCTAAAAAAAGAAGAAAAAGATGTGGCAGAGTTATCTAAAAAAGCAGAAGAAAAATCTCAGCAGAAAGAGGAAATTGGTGATGGTAACAGCACAGAGATGGACAGTGTGAAGCATTCTGAAGACTGTAAGGAAAAACTCCCAAAAGGAAATGGGAAAAGGAAAAGTGACACTGAATTTGGTAACATGAAGAAAAAAATGAAGGTACCCAAGGAACATCAGTCATTGGAAGAGAACCAGAGATAAACCAGATCAAAAAGAAAAGCTATAAGTGATACATTAGAGGTTCCTCCTAAATTAATGGCCAACCACATTTCTGAAAAGGAGAGTGCAAGACCCTCACAGAAGAAATCAAAAGTTAAAGTAAATTGTTTAAAGTCTGCAGCTAAGCAACCCAGCATTCTTTCTAAATTGTGTAGTCTGGGGAAATTAACAAAGCATGGACCCAAAGGGCAATCTAAAGAAAAGGAGGATGGTCTTGAAGAGGACTCTGGGAAGTGTGAAAATGATAATACAATTAACGATGGTGGACTTGAATCTCCAGGGAATAATACTAAACCCATTCATAGTGATGAAGTTAAGCCCATAAACAAAGGCACAGAGCATACTGGTTTTGAACTAGTAGAGAGATTATTCCAAGGTCAGTTGGTATTAAGGACTCGTTGCTTAGAATGTGAAAGTTTAACAGAAAGAAGAGAAGATTTTCAAGACATCAGTGTGCCAGTACAAGAAGATGAGCTTTCCAAAGTAGAGGAGAATTCGGAAATTTCCCCAGATCCAAAACCAGAAATGAAGACCCTGAGATGGGCAATTTCACAGTTTGCTTCAGTGGAGAGGATTGTAGGTGAAGATAAATATTTCTGTGAAAATTGCCATCATTATACTGAAGCTGAACGAAGTCTTTTGTTTGACAAAATGCCTGAAGTTATAACCATTCATTTGAAGTGTTTTGCTGCTAGTGGCTTAGAGTTTGATTGTTACGGAGGTGGACTTTCCAAGATCAACACTCCTTTACTGACACCTCTCAAGTTGTCCCTGGAAGAATGGAGTACAAAGCCAACCAACGACAGCTACGGATTATTTGCAGTTGTGATGCACAGTGGCATTACAATCAGTAGTGGACACTACACTGCTTCTGTTAAAGTCACAGACCTTAGCAGTCTAGAACTAGATAAGGACAATTTTGTGGTCAACCAACTGTGTGAAATGGGTAGGCCAGAACCACTGAATGAGGAGGAAGCAAGGGATGTGGCTGAAAATTATGATGATGAAGTATCAGTTAGAGCCAGTGGAAACACACAGCCAAGTAAAGTTTTGAACAAAAAAAATGCAGACGCTATTGGACTTCTTGGAGGACAAAAGAGCAAAGCCGATTATGAGCTATACAACAAAGTATCTAATTCTGACAAAGGTGCTAGTACACCATTTGCTGAAAACAGAAATTCGGAGACTAACATTACTATTGGGACCCATGAATCTGATAGAAACAAGGAATCCAATGACCAAATAGGTATTAACATTAGTGGACTGGAGAACAAAATTTCAGATGTAGTGCAAAGCTTAAAGGAGTATGAGGGGAAGTGGTTGCTTTTTGATGATTCTGAAGTAAAAGTTACTGAAGAGGACGACTTTCTGAATTCTCTTTCCCCTTCTACACCTCCTACATCTACTCCTTACTTGCTCTTTTATAAGAAACTATAGTAAGTGTATTTTCCTTGTGTATATAAACAGACCCAGACATTGGTAAAGTTGATTACATCAAAAAATCTAGATTTTCTTTTGAAGCTGTTGTATATTATTGGTCTCTGTTTTTATACAGTGAACTTTGAATTACTGAAACCATGTTAATTTTTAGAATTCTTTTTCCTTAGTATGAGACTAGTGATGTATTAGCTTCTGGGAACAAACTTGTATTATAGGTTTTAATGATCCAAAATGGAAGCATTTAAACACTTTCGAATTTACACCTTTTTGTGTTTGCTTTTTAAAATAAAGTGCTTGTATTTGTATCTCCATATTTTGGAGTAATTATCTACATGATGTTTATAGGTCCTGTGGTTTTTCAGCTAAGAAGCAGAATATCATTTCAGTACATTTAGTTTTATAAGTCATGAAGCCAAGTCTCTGATGGGCTGTATTAGAGGCACAAAACCTGGAGTATGTGTATTCACAATGGTGTAGATTTTGTGCCTTGGATAAAGTGTCTCCGAAAACCTGGACAGTCCTATCTTCACAAGAATTTTATATGTATTTATGAAGTAAATCTTTTTGGGCATGGGCTAATTTGTATCTCTTCATAGTCTTACTCTGCACAATCTGTATATAGTACATCAAACTTAGAGGTGTGACCATATAACTTTTTTTAAAAATCAGAAGGTCAATAAAATTTAAAATGCTTAAAAACTAAAAAAAAAAAAAAAAAATAAAGGCTTCATTATAGACAACAGATACTACATACTCAGTTAAAAGGCAAAATTGCCTGGAAGAAAACACATGTACAATAAAGTATTAACAACTAAATATATAAGGAACCTATTGTTGAAATGAATACAAGATAGTAAGAAAGAAAATAAGGGCCCTAGCTGGTGGCATACTGGATAAGGTGCTGGCCTGCAAACCCAAAGGTCACTGGTTCGATTCCCAGCCAGGGCACCCAACCAGGTTGGCAAGTCAGGTCTCCAAGCCAGGTCTGCAGCAGGAGGCAGGTGAAAGGACACATCAGTATCTCTCTCCCTCTCTGCCTCTCTGCTTCTCTCCCTTTCTCTCTATCAAGAAATGATGGGTAAAATCTTTAAAAAAGAAAAGAAAAGATGGATATAAATAGGCAATTCATAGAAGAAATGCAAGTGGCTGACAGACATATTGACATGAGGGGTTATCAATACAAGTCATTACATCAGACCTAATTGGAACTCTGGTACCCATTACCGATATTATTAAAGTTACCTACAGGTAAATATGCATGAATATGTCCCAGAAATAGTTTGAGAATGCCTTTCTCTTCTCTGCTTTCTTCCCAAACAATTACATACAGAGGAACACATAAGAAATTAACATAAAATTTAACTCCTAGTTGCCAACCTTGAGCCTGGCAGAAATCTCAAAACCACCTGAGGAGAGACACTCATAATGAAGGCTGAACACCAAATACCAATGAAGACCCACAAAACATGAACTCACAATCTAAAACTATTTTAAAAATGACAAGGAAATGATACTTCAGTAGCAAAAAGGTTAAAACACAAACAGGATTATAAATAACACCAAGATCTTCAGCTACTATAAAAATCTTCAGAATTTTAAACATTCTATTTTAAAGACTTAAAATATACTGAAAAGGAACATAATAATAGGGAAAAAAAACAAGAGCAAATGAAAACAAAGCACTTAAAGATTCTTGAAAATGAAAAAATGGGATTCATGGCAATGATACAGTCAATAGTCAGATTATAGGTTAGAATTTGATAGCAAATATATTATGCTAAGAGAAATGACCAAAATGTAGATGGAAGACAAAGGACTGCAATGTAAGAACAGATAACAGCCATGGAAAATAACATTTATACAACCAAAAATTCTATATTTGGAATCATGTACAAAGTATGTACTCAAACAAAAAGTAAACCTAAAAAAAAGTTTGAGATGAAAAAGAGGCTGTATTCAAAATATTAAGGGCTGAAAATTTCCCCCATCTAATGAAAAGATAAGAATCCTCAAATTCAAGGAGGAGGGCAAAGTGCTGAGTAGAATAAAATAAATCTGAAAAATGTGAAGGAAAAGAAGTCTTAAAAGCAATCAGGAAAGAAACAACATTACCTACAAAGACCAAATTTAAAACCAGGTTTTTCAACAATAATAGTAAAATGAGGGCCTCCTGGGCGCGCAGACAGGAGCGGGCGTGTACACTTAGGAGGATTTCGAAATTATCTAAAAATACAGGAAGTTCTCACTGCCAGCCTTGATCTGCATTGGTTGGGTGGTCCAGTCGGCTGGAGCGCCTCCTGCGCCCCCCACCCCCAAATGAAAGATAATAATTTCATGCACAGATCCAGGAAGTAAACAAAGTGCACCTCTAGACCACAGAAGGTCACACCACTAAGACAATAAGTCAAAGCAGACCAATCTAAGAAGCAGAAACAAACAAGAGCCACCTAAAATGGGGGGACAAAGAAATAAACCCTCAGCAAATGGAAAGGAGGAATCCCCAGGAAGAGTGCAAAATGAAATAGAGGCAAGCAGCCTATCTGACAGGGAATTCAAAATAATGGTGATAGAGAAACTTAATGAGCTCATCGAGCTCAAAGAAAACTTCGAACAACTCCAGGTAAAGTTCAAGGAACTTTCTGAGAACTACGCAAGCATTATAAAGGACAAAAAAAAAACAGTAAGAACCAGGAGGAAATGAAGAATGCAATCAAAAGTAGGGTAGAGAAAGCAGAGGATCG